>VTPC01001305.1:34126-119444 GCA_011009095.1 Ignelater luminosus
AGACTTTTCGCCTTCTTCATCGTCTACCCATTCTCCATCTTCACATTTCTCATCATATACTATTTCATATTCATCATCATCTTTATCTATCTTACCATCTTTTTCTACACCCGAAGGTGTTGTTGGAGATTCAGATTTATCTATAGATGTACTAGCGCTAGTGCCTTTTGTTGTACTTGAAGTAAGAATTTGATCTAAAACATGTATTTATTAACTATCTGGTATCTATTTATTGGTCTACAATCGCACCTTCACTGCAAGCATGCGTGTTGCAAGATTCACTGGAAAATGCTATAGTGTTAGGATCACAATCTGATGCGGCAACAGCTACATTATCACGCAAGCAAATTACTTTTCGGGTGCGTTCTCCTCCTCCGCATTCCTTAGAACACTGAAAATTTCAATTGCCAAATAATACGCATCCCCATAATTTTTTCTAAACCTACTTTACTCCATGGTCCAGAAAACCATTCTCCAGCACATTCTTTCTTCTCAGCGGTGCAATTTTTCATACTATCATATTTTCTATTTGGATCACATTTACTATCTTCGACTTTTTTTATTCCTTCATCATTCAAATTACCGCAAAATACTTTCCTGGTTTGAACTCCACTGCCGCATTTGGCAGAACACTAAACACATACTACTTCTATTAAAATATTACAAAAAACTTTTATTTCACTAAAAAATAATTCACATAATATTCACCTCACTCCACTGGGAAGAATACCACTGAAAATCACATGCAACATCGGTGGTATTGCACTGTCGAACTAACTCTGGTAAGGGAATATCTTCACATAGTTCTTTTGGGAAAACTTCACCCTTTTGAGTAGCACATTGAACTCTACGTGTTTCATTAGCTAAACCACATTTATCTTCACACTGAAATTATAAAACTTTGAGAGTAACCGAATTTTAAAACAACAGACATTCTTACACCACTCCATTCGGATGTAACCCAATCGACTCCTTCACATGGTCTTAAATTACATTTTCTTTCAGTTTCAGGTTTTGGCTGTTGAGGTAAACATTCAGCATCATCTAATACTTGAACTTTTCCGTTTGTCTTTCTATAACAAGTAACTTTTCTAGATTCTTTCCCTTCTCCGCAAAGATGATCGCACTAAAAGTTTCTTTTTAATAGCAATAAAAATTAGATTAATTTGACTTAGCCTTACGGGTTTCCACGGTTCTATATACCATTCTGCACAAACTATACCTTGATTGCATGGTTGTTCAGTAGATGGTTTTTGAATGTTTACACACTGATCTGCGTCGACAATACTTGCGACTCCATTTGCTATTATTTGTTCGCAATAAACTTGACGAATTTGTGTACCATTGTCACCGCACGAGGCCGAACATTTTTCCCATGGTTTTGCTACCCACCGAGGTTCACATGGTTGCTCTCCACAGCGTTGTACCGATATAGGTTCGTTATTAGTATCACATAATGTTCGATCTGCTGGTTCTAATGTTCTACGACCAGCACATGATACGTTTCTGTATTGAACCCCTGCGATTATGCACAAACTATATTATTAATGTCAGTAGGTGAATGGAAGATTATATTACCTCCTCCGCAAGTAGTACTGCATGGTGTAAATTCATCAAATGTCCAAGCGTAAGTTTCTGTTGCGCCTCCTGGTTGAACATTTCTTGGAATGCTATATTCGTATTCAACGCCTACATTGGTGTCTTGAAAGAGCAACTAAGATAGAAATGATTTATTGTTAGATATTTGAACTGTACTGGCATATTTATGCCGAAATTGGATTTAAAAGGAAAGAAGTACAATACAGCTGAAAGGAAAACATGGTTCTTATTAGGTTTCTTGCTTCTGCTTTCAGGAAATAACGATCTTTTTTCTACCATTCATCTAGGAAAGTTCTAAACACATGTTTATAATTACTGCCGTTTGTATGTCGGTATATAAGTTGTTTGGGAGCCTGATTAACTTGAAACTATTATGCAATCAATTTTGGAATTGAATCAGGGTTTACATCTCGTCGTTATGCTACTGTTCATTACTTACAACTATGAAGAGTGGTTCATCAGTTGGTCCTAAACATGTAATACTATCTGGTGCAGAAAAACCCTTAGGATATCTATTGTAATGAAATCTGCATCCAGCAAAATCTAAAGATCGTGGAAAATCAATTCTCCAATTACCATTTAAGTAGTAATGGCCAGTTGTATTTCGAACAGCTACAATATATTGAATAAATCTCTTTCAATTGATGCTTGTCTTAATATTTACCTAAATAATTATTTGAAGGTGCAACTTCTCGAACGTTGACGTTTGTAGCTCCAGAAGGGATCAGTAAAATATCATTATAACCTACACAATTTTATTAATGTAATTTTGTAAATGAAACATTTCATTTGAAAGAAACGTACCAACTTGTAAGTCTTGCATATCTAAGACACCTGTAACTGTATTACACATGCTGCCATCTCCACCACATTGCCGACACCTATCTTCTGTTGCATCAGAACCCAACATCATATCACAACCAACTGGCTAAAGAATGAAGGAATGTTATTAATGCTTTTTCTTAATAATTACAAAGCAAAAATTACCTGACAAACTCCCTCAACACAAACATCCAGTTTCTCATCATTGCATTGTGTGCCATCAGTAACATGTTGCTTATGCCTATAATAAAAACGTTCACCTCTGGGCATGCAATTCAGTTCACAAGGATTAGGTGCTTTGGTATAAGGGATCCATCTAAAATAAAAGAAGATGAGATTGTACAACAACTTCTTTTATCAATTTTGACTCACTGATAGTATACACCTTCAAATGGAATTCTATCAAATTCTGAACACTGTTGTGCTCTGAAATCACCTATGTCAGGACAGTCCTACAACATAAAATTTAATTTAAAATATTGCAACATGGAACGAAATCTTAAAATAGGATGCGGAAGAATAATAACATTTTATAGCAGTAAATTTTTTATTTTTTAAAAAAGTGCCGCTTTTTAACTGTTTCATAAATTTTTGTATATTTATTGTTATAACCTAGTTAGCGTTGCATATGTCAAGATTCTGCAAGTAGTGGTAGTTTATGTTTGCAATGTATAGTGCATAGACGTAGTTCTTTCTCTTATTCAAGAGAAGAAATACTGCAGTTGTGGTTTTATTTGCACCTAATCGTTTTTTATTTTATAATAGAAATCCCAATATGAATGAATGTTCAAAAATCGTTTATTTTTATACGAAAGTGTTAAGAAAATATTTAATTAAAATAAATGAAAAGATTAAATTCTTGTTAATTTATATTTATTAATGTATGAATATATCACAGTGGAGAAAAGCCTTTTAAAGTATCTTTATAATGATGGTGCAAAAATTATTATCTACGTCTATGGGCTATGGTTATTGCTCTGCAAGTAATAAAATGCTTCCAAAAATCTTTAACAAGTCGATTAGATGGTTAGATCACTGTATATGCGAAATTCGAGATATAAACGCAACGTTAGTCCAGAACACTTTAAAATAAACATTTTTTTTCAGTTCTACAAATAGTGTATTTTAAAAAAGTTCTCTGAACTCTTAATTTTTAAAATTTTCCAGGAAATAATCACGCACGTAATAACCAAGTAATAACAAAGTTATAATGTACTATAACAAATTAAGTAACACAAGTAGAACGCAAGTAATCGAAAATTATCTTCATTAAATTCAACCCACGCTATAAAACTATTAGATTTTACACGAAAGAATTTATTTGTGGGCATCTTACTGTTAGTAAAAAAAATAATAATAATGGTTCTTCATATGACCTAATTTTAAGAAAAGAATTTTAATTCTTCACGCACTTGTGTGTTACAAGAAAAATGTCTTTTTGTAGGGCCTTGACAGCTGTACCCTTGTTGACATTCCCTCTGTTGAGTTGAAACACCACCTCCACACGTCCTTGAACACGGACTGGGTTCAGACCATTCTCCCCAAGGACCTCTATCAGGACCTTCACCTCCACTTGTTACCGATGTGCCCGGAAGATATAAGTGGGCACCCTGTTGTCGTTTAAATCTGTCTCGATGATGTCTGATGTGCTAAAACAAAAAAAAAAGTTGAAAGATGAATTGTACGAAACGAATGCTTGTGTAATATTTATAGACAGTTGTCTGCAAATAAACTGTCTAGGTGATATTTGTTATGTTATGAATTTATGATTTTATGGATCATATTAATTTATTACAAAGTTTCTAAGCACTTAAAGGTTTTTATAGCGAAAGTTTAAAAAGATTAAAGTTTATAATCATTTGAAACATCGTCTAGCAGTTTATGTTTCTTTTAAAAATAGGCGTTAGGACTGTTTTAAGAAAATACAATATACGAAATTTCTTTTCATAATTTTGTTCAACATTACTGACATTTTATAAAAATCCTTTTCAACTGTATCCATAGTTTTCGCTGTATTTTTTCATAATGCAGGAAAAGAAAGTCATTTGAGAGATGATTGTGAATAGTTAATGAAGGGATCGTTATAGTTTCTAAAAAAAGTGCAATTGCAGTAAAATATTGGTTCAGAAACAAAAGAAAAAGCGTAACCGTAATTTCTATTTGGAAAGATTTTTAACTCTTCGACATTTTGCAACGAGAGCAAGGCCTGTGGCAAGGCCGATCTAAGATGTGTGCTGTGAGCGTGCCGTATATAGGTGACAACCACAATAGGGGAATTGAACCTTGGTGCCCATGGCAGATATCGGTTCTAGTTGTCGATAAGCTAATCCTTGTGTTCAGGAGCAAGCAGCAATTAGAAGCGCTGTCAGTGAAAGGAATGTCAATTTCCATAATCGCAAAAGTAAAACTTTTAAAAGAGCTTTTCTCGCTGAAGACAGCGCGTAAACCTGACTACTGCTCCTGAACACAAGTGATGAATTAGCATTATACTGTATTGTGTACTATTTAAAATTATAAGTTTATTATTAGTTGTATTGACTTTAAGTAAAAACAATTTGTAAAACAATTACGGTATGAAACACTCTCTTTGGAAATATTTTCAAAAATGACAGTCTATTGCGTCACACTTGGATTTCGTTTTTGCTTTTCCACGCAATTAAAGATAAACGTAGCAGTATGAATTTAAAGATAAGAAAAATATACGTTACCAGACCTACTGACCTGGAAATTCTGTTAATAAGTTGTAACGAGTTATCTTTCATTACATACTTATTATTTAGCCCTTTTTTATTTATAAATATTTACTCAAAAGGTATCCGTCTTGAATAATAATAATAATAATAATAATCCCGTTTGTCGACTCACCGCATCCCCACTTCTACGTTTCCTTTCCACCACGCCGCTCTCCGACTTAGGAACTAAGTGTTAAGACAAAACGAATATCCATACCGTAACTGACATCATCTACAAATTCGACTATACAGGACCGTTACCGAAACCGAACCGATCGATCGTTATAGTCGTCTACACATACACTAACAACCTAAACATTGCTGTAGACTTCAGTTAACCGTTCCGTCAACACGTCTTTCAACCTTTTCTTAATGTCCAAACCTGCTTAATCACCAATTTGCATGGTTTTAGCTAGCTGGAGCGTGCCTCGGTCTAATACTGCCTTACTGTAGTGTACATATCAGAACTGGTTATTGCTTTGTTTTGTTGCGATGAATAAACCTTAATTTAACCTGCACAAAAGTATCTGCTTTTTGTACTTTGTCTGCATTTTAAGCTTTAGTAGTGCCGCCGTTTTCGAAGAATCCCTGGCACTGGCGTTATCTAGGTCTAGCGATTCGTGGGAGAAATCGCTAGGGACCATCAAATAGAGCAGAGGACAGGAACCGCCATCATCAAAGCTCACAGCGAGAGCGTAAAGACGATGGTTGGACTCGAAGTCACTGACATCCATGTATGGGTGGATATGCCGTCTAAAGTAGAACGAACTAATTGAAAAGATGGAGAAGTTCAATCTATTTACAAAAGGTTCGATAGCAAAGCTACGTCGTCGATTCAACCACTACCTAAGAGGAAGGAAAACGCTCTTCACCCAGGAAAGACGTTAGGATGGAACAGTAGAGAATAACCCTATCTGACCATGTACTAAACATCACAAATTATACCGTCCCCGTTACAAATCCTTTTATCATCCCTACTGCCCCAACCTATGTCATTCCTATTAAGACGAATCCTTTTACTGCAGTGGCTTTGCTGTCAGGTACCTACCTTTCTTTGAATTACACTATCCTCATTGCATCAAATCCGTACATCAACTTTCCATTCCCTCGCCCCAAAAAGCCAAAGATGGACCACATTCGTCTGTCAGAGTGAGATATTAAGTTTGATGGCAAGATTGATCCAGTTTTCTTTTTGGAAAGAGTAAAAGAGGTACAATTGTTTTACGACATTCAGGAAGGAAAGCTTTCAGCTGTACTTCCTAAGCTGTCAACTGAAGGAGTGCTATACTGATACCGCAACAACCATGAACAATGAAAGGTGTGGAATGATTTTAAGGGCTACTTTGAAGACTTCTACTTAGCAGCCGATTATCACATTAACGTAGAAGCGCAAATAAGTCAACGTATCTAAAGACAGAACGAATTTGTTATATCACAGCTTGCGAAGCGTTCGAGAATCAACCATTCATAACCAGTCAAGATCGATGGCCGCACGTTTTCCACTTCGTTAGACACGGGATCTACGACATCATTTGTGGACTTACGAATCTTGAACGAAACCTACCGCAAAACCGTTCTGATAATAAATAGGGCTGTTATAGATATGACAAAGGCTTAATTGAAATAAGCATCCGAGACGTAAGTAGAACACATAGTAGATCTGCGAACCGGAGATGTCTTCATAGGAAACCAATTACTCAATCTTACCCGACATTCCATTCGAGGAAAAGCTAGTCCCGGCAGTGAATGCGCCGTAACCAACCGTATTATACAAGAGTATAAAGGTCTCAAACCTGTGACACTCTTTTTTGCCTGTTACAAGGCTTTGTTTGAAACTAATCCTATGTCCTGTGAGATGTTCATTTCATCTCATCGCTTTTTCTGGAGTTTTCAAGAGTTGATTTGTTTTCTGAGACATCCGGCTTTTCAAGTTTTCTTAGTGTGTTTTGAAAAGAAATAATTATTGCATTTATTGTTGGTTATCTTCGACTGATAAGTTAGGATTCACTATATTCTTCATTTTGTTAATTCTAATTTTCCTATCTTGTTACTATCTTATCTTTTTAATAATTCTAATTACATTTTGGTAATGAAGTTTCTTAATAATATGTTAACAATCTAATTTCTTGCGTTAAAATACTTTTCTTATATTTCTTTTAAAAAAGTTCCATTTTATTTGAAAGAGATTAGAAATAAAAAAATATTTTGTATTTAATCAGACTAAAATTCTCATTAACCCAGGTTATTTTTTTAGGCTACTGTTACGTATATTTCTTGGAGTCAATCAAAATCTTCTTAACGCGATCTTTCTTTGTTTAAGCTCTTTGTGAAGTGGGCAGGTGTTTATCGCCTCGTTTTGTTAGAGGCTTCAATTGTGTTTAAAAGTTTATCAATCTTTAAAATTCATATCAATTTTGCAACATATTTGTCTATTCTGGTTTATTTATTTATATTTCGGTAGTTATACCGGGTGTCCTGGTACTTCCCAAAGTAGCGCCTGCCGTCAACACCCTGGGTGCCCGATTCGTGGGAGAAATTGCGGTACTGAGAGCACCAGATAGAGATGGAGACAAAATGAAGAAACTGATGAAAGCAGATATGGGCACGAAACAATGGTCAATTCTTGGACACGTTTTTGCTTGTTTATCGTGAAAATAACATACTCGTTTGATAGATCTTTGTTGATTTATATCGCAAATGAGGTAAGTACAATTAATGTCTGGTGCATTCTGTAGCTTCCCTTATAGGATCGAACTGATACAAAGCGCCCTAACAGATAGTTTTGTCAGAGAAGTTACAATAACCAGTTCAATTAACTTTCTTGCTGCCTTTCACGACGATGCGCTTCTTCGCCATACCCTCAGACTTACAGAAACATGAACAAATGAGACGGAAACAGAACTTGTAAAGAAGAATAGTATCTAAAGAGTTGCACCAATTATGATTTATAAAAAACTTGAATTACTTATTTGAAATTTGTAATGATATTTTGAAATTTTATGTAATAATTCTCTGTTAAAATTCATCAAATTACCTTACTGCAAGTCTATCTTACAGCGTTGTAGATGTTCAAACTAAAAGCTGGAATTTAATAAATCAATAATCTTGCATTGGTTTCATGCGGCAATTTCTTCAATTATTTCACGGCGACTCTAATGGTGTTGTCGTAAGTGAAGCTGTGCATGTGAAGCACTGATCATTAAGTGAGTAGCAATGAAGCGAGAGAGTCGTCAGAGAATTTTTTTGGGATTTTCGTGCAGGTATTTGTTTGATTCCTCACTATTTAAGAAAATATAATATAACTTGGTTGGTTGCATTAGCTCTCTCTTCAAGATGATTTAGGGACTCCGCAACAAGCTACACTTTTAATGTAAGTATGAGAATAAAAAACGCCGAAGTTTGGAAAAATCAGTGAAACAAGTTAAAGATGTATTGATAACGTATTGTAATATTTTAATGTTTTATCGATTACATCTTGTGCCTAAATTATCAGTAACCCTACAGTCGATTTTAGTGATCGAGATTTTGTAACTTTGTAACTTTAATTATAAATTTGAATAATAAATAGAATTTTATGTATTACGTTGTGTTTATCGATAATTAATTTTGTTTAGTTAATCTTTCTAAATGTTTGTTTTTATTTATTCCCTTTCATTCATTCAAGCATGCAGTACGGGTGTATATTGCTTATGTAAATGAATTTGTATGAATTCCTCCATTTAGCCGTTTCTGCATAATCTTCATGATAAAATTACATACCTAATTTACAATTTCTTTCTATAAAATTCTCGATTTATCTACTTGCTCACTTATATTATGCTCATTATTATTTAAATTTAAATTTCTGTTTGCTTATAGACAGTTATACCATTACTGTAAATTACTAATTCAACGTGGGTATTCAACGTAATGTTATTTTCTATATTTAACAATCTAATTGCAAACTGTAATTCTATTTTTGTGTATGTAAAGTCGTTAAAAAAGCCCCCTTTATAAAAACTGTGACAAAGAACTGTAGGTAATTGTTTTACAAAGTCATTATGCATGAATAATTAGATTGTACGTATGTAATTATTAACCGTTATTTTTACAAAGGTTTTCTGACTCAAAATATAGTACTTTTCTTTTTATATTTGAAACTACCTCGTATAATAATAATGAAGAAAAAAGCGAATAGGGAAGTTGTTGCTAATATTCACTTTAAATTTTATTGAGAAAGTAGTATACAAAATGTTCGTTAGTAATCATAAAGTAAATTAAAATGTTAACATTAATTATTGCTACTATGTTGGATAAGAGTTGTTTAAATTGCATATTCTTGCAGCAAGATATGAAATCACTTCCTATATAACACAACTCTAACAATAACACTAATCATTTTCACAGTGGTAATAGCTATCTCAAAAGAACTATTAATCCTTCATGTCTCTATAAGAAAAGACAATTATAAATTTATAGAGTCAAAATTATAAACATCCGCAAGTTATTACAGAGCAGGCTCGTAAAAGGGGATGCTAAGTAATAATAGTGGAGTTAATAACTATGCACAAATCCTAAGCGTATGCTTATGCAAAAAAAAAAACTTTTAAAGGGTTTAGTGGTAGTTATAGGATTAAATAATACTCGCTGTAGGTAGTAAATATTAAACGTGATTTATGTACGCGTATTTTAGAATTGAATTACATGCAGTTTTTTTAAATGTCTTAACATTTACAATATACGTGTAGTGTTCTTTACGAACTGCAGGTCGTAAATGTACGCAGAAATGAAAATATTTTAAATATATTACCCGTCGTATAATTTTTTTCCAGTAGGTATCTGACTCTAGTCGTACTTTACTTGTTTGGAAAAAACGTTTATATTCTCTTTGAAGGCCTACCATTATTCTTTTTTTTCTGTAGCACTTCTAAAGAAATGTATTGCTTTGTTCTACATGCATTCGAAATTAAGTGTATTTTCTAAGAAGTACTTTGTACAATAATTATTGTTTTACGAGATTTTTTAACTTCTCAAAACTTTCCCTGTAAACCAAACCTTGTAAATATTCTGATTGGTCACGTTTAATCTGTAATATACAGGATGATACAGTGCGCACGCTTTTTTCTGATAATTATATATGTAGTGAATACATTGGAAGGTGTATCCTCATAAAGTCTTGCAGAATTATATTTTTAAACCACTCTGAAAAGGTAAAATAAATTTTGTACGAAAGAGGTCATTATTTTTACTTTTGTGCATTTAGGTTATTCTCAGTTAATATAAAAAAAAATACAAGTGAAAAAAAATCCAAAGTAAACTGGGTTGGAGGTTGGGTTCCTAAGACCAGAAAAAATAATTATGGGGTTAACGTAGAGAGGATCAAGCTCACCAGTAGATAAACTAAATTTCTTCCATTGCATTACTAAAAGATGTTTGCATTTTTCTTCTGGATATTTGCACTAAAAACTTACGAAGCTATGAAGTTGGTTTGAGATCTGAGCCCTGCATGTATACAAGGTACACCTACGCTTTTGTATCTGAAATTTTGCGGGTTCCAATATTATTATCTTTTAGTCCAATAGCTTTAATGGTTCCCGAATAATCGCTTGTAGACTTTTAAATGGGACAACCTGCATACAGAAGGCACTTCAGCTACACTACCAACTTCACTGTAAGAATGAAATCGATCTTTAGTAGATTAGGTGGATTTGAGACCAGACAAAATCTTAACCGTGAAACTTCTATTCATAAGATATCTGGAATAACCCATGACTGTTTTGTGGCCCTTCGTTGAACATCTTCTGAATAATGTTAACAATCTCAGAAGCACACTTAATACAATATTAGATAAATACTTTGAGTTACAACCATTTAACATTTAAAGTTAAGATTGGCCTCAGAACCGAAACCAATATCAATTGGAGTTTCTTCATCTAAAGAGGAAGTCAAATATAAATGGCCACAATACCTTATTATAATACGAGTAATTCATAGAAACTCTAACTTTTGCTTGGGAAAGGATCCCGTGACTTAATTGGAAAAGTAATGATATCGATTAATTATTAATAAAGATATTCCTTGTTAATCGTGTAACCAAAAGTTTCTATAAATAAAAAAAAATATTAGAATTTATTGTCCAATTTAAAACTATGCACAATATTCATTCAGGAGTTTTCTTGAAAGACCTCGTATATAAGATTTGTTCTAAAATGGTACACTGTTGCTTAACAATCCTAATGGTATTGAATTCCTGTGCAATTAATCAATCAAACAATCAATAGTTTGTCATAAAATGCAACAATGTATTCTTATGACGTATTTAATAAGGAAGTTGAATGTGGTAATAAACACTGCAATGTGAAATGCAGACACACTTGTTCATTTGTTACCACTGCACCGACTACCTAAATTTATAAAATCCCTAAGGTATGTTAATTGTAGAAAATTAATTAATAAACTTTATTTATGTAATAATAATAACATTCCGTTGATTGAATTTCTTGTTTATAGTATGCTAATTTAATGTGTTAAATTTTAACTTATCGGATTTACTTAGCTGTATACTTTTCAGCAAGCGTTATGACTTAATGAGATGACCTAAATTAGGAAAAAAATTGTCCTAATATTCATAGTACCTTACTTTAAGGTAAATAAACTAGATAATTAAACAATAATTAAACAAAGATTTAAAATAACAAATAACGAGCTTCGCAATTACAGAATCTAAGCACTGGCAATGCAATCATGAGGTGTAATAGAAGCGTTAATTACTTAATCACCCAGAACTCTCTCGAATGAGCATCATTTTAATTAAAAAAACAGAAAATCTTATAACTGATAGTAAGACATCCTTGGTTCGAAATGCAGAAGGAAGATCAATTGATGATTATTCCAGTCGCTTGCAAATAGAATGCTGAAATGCCTAAAGAATGGTTCTCCAATGAATTATGATTTTATGTTTTAATCCGCACATTGGTAATCCCGATTGCACACGTAGAAGGCAAAACGTCACCATTTCCTAAATAGTGGGAAGTACTTAACAAGGGATTGTTGCTACTTACAAACGCCATTTCACAATAACTTTAATTTTAAATTAAATTTAACTGTAAATTTATTTTGATTTATAGCTTTAAAATTCAGTGAAAGAATTGCAAGTATTTAAGACACTGAATGCACTCTCTAACAAAAAATTTCAGATACGAAACTCTCTGGCTTCCTTGATTTTTAAAATTTCTTAAGTTTCTTTTAAACGTTTTAATTATCATATTATCAATATTTTGTTTTGGAAAATCTTTTAGAAATCAAATATTTTCAGTTAAAGCACTTGAGGAAATTAACAAAAACAGTAAAGTTTCAAACCTAAGATTTTCTGTATCAAGGAAGGTATATTTGTAGTTTGGAGATATACAATACTGTAACAAAATTCTTAAGATTCTAAATCTTGGCAAATCTACAATTAAATTTAAAATTAGAATTTTAACTAAATATGCATTTTACAGAAAAATGTGGGTAAGCCTGTAAGCCATAGAACAGTTATCACTCATATAATCAAGATCAATAATAGAAGGAATTTGATATATAAAATGCCAATTAGATTTTGCCTTGAGAAACACTTTTGGCGAAATAATAGAGCAATACAAAAGGATTCAAGAAGTAGAAGCTACCTAAAAGTCTTAATCATGATTCAAAAAGCGATGTATTTTAATGCTAATCTGAAGGTTCTAGATTCTCTTCTGTTGCGACAACAACATCGATTTCTTATGCTTCTTAAGTCGTCAGCGTAATATTAAATTAGCTGCTGATCACCTTATAAAAGCCTTGTGTTATAAATGGATGCGTTTCCTTATTTTGATAAAATACATTAATATCAGGTATTATTTAAATGTATTCTTCTAAATAGTTAACAAAAAAAGCTAATGTGAAAGTTTTTTTATTAATTAAGTAATAATAAAATTATGTTTTCTGCCTCTGGCTCTAAATGTAAAATTGCTGATGTGAGATTATTAGCTTTCTGATACTTCTACTACAAACAAACATAATGAGAACTTGCAATTACAAAAGTCTGTCAGTGCACTATGGTCTAGCAGCAGAAACTAGCTTGCACTAACTGTTTTGCTAATATACAATATGCGTTCAGGAAATATACATATAAAATAATGATTGTAATGATAATCAATAAGCATTTGGAAAATAGAGAAGTGATTTTCCAACAGTTTTGTTTTGATTGACGTTATTTACAATGATGTGTCGAGCCTTAAAGTATAGATAAAAAATAGTAATATAGGAGTACAATCTTAATAGAAATTACATAATAAGATAATGTCTTTATTTACAATACAATCTTTACATTGCTGCCTTGACTTGGTTTTTAAGAGTAATTATTCACTATCGCTTAAAATAGCTTCTTCCCCTGTGTCTTCCGAAGTAGAAATATCGGGTTGGCGTAATAAATGACGAACTTCTAGTAAAAATGAATAATCAGGTTTCTTTCGAAATGGTTTGATCTATCAACAAATATTGTAGGTACAAAGTGTTCATAAATGTTTCTGGGTCCAGTTGGCTATGGAATCTAATTTTGATGTGCCACCTTGTTGATTTATTTCAACAACTAATACGTATTTGTTTTTTGTCATTTGTCAATTGCAAGTGTCATTGTCCTGCATTTAAAAATTTAGTTAATATTTATTTATTATTATTATTTATTTAAGCTTTATTCATTTTTGAAAAAATAAATAATATGTTAAAAAATTCTTAAAAGTTATTTTTTAATTATTGCTCTTTATAAGATTAGACAACTATCATAACAATGATGCAATACGTGTAACGTGTCAAACATTCTAATACATATCCTGTTTTTCAAAAGGCGGCAAATGCAGCCGCAAGCATGATTTAACAGCCCACTGGACCCAGAAACATTTATGAATGAATGCTTTGTGTATAATGGTAAAACTGATGAATTAAATGAATAAACTTACCTGAGAGATTACAGGCTCAGAACTCATCAGTAAATGGTTTAGCATGGAATGACTTTCTTTATAACCTTTAAAATTTTTATTCCTAGCTTCCTAAGCCTCTTCAAAAAGCCTCCCTATCGGTAATACAGCGTGTTTTGTGACTGATGCTTTATGCATAAATATTTTGAGAACGGAAGTGGGCATGTATTATCAGGGTTATTTGTCAATATACAGGATGTTAGGTGGGAGATGCCCTGCATTGGGATTTTTTAAACCGTAAGAGATACAAGGTCGGTTAAATGGGCAAACAATTTGCTCATGAGGAGTACATATCGAAACAATTGCCAAACCGGACCGATTTCTCATGGCCTACCAGATATTAAGAAAAACCGATTTCTTCCGAAATCTTAAAATCAGTTTATTTTGAAAACCGCTAAAGGTACGAAAAAATTGTAAAGGATTAAATTGTAGGGTTTCATATGTAGAATATGATAATTATTCCCAAACGACTGTCAGCTGTTTTACGTCCGAGATATAGCATAAAGTGTATAGCTTTTTAATGTAATGTATAGTCGAGTTTCGGCTCAAAAGAAAGCTTATTTTTTTTGTTTCAGTGATGTAAGGTATGTTACAGTTATGTGTAAGTTTCATATAACTACGGGCGTTTTACTTACACCGGAGCCAAACATTTTCTAGAACGTCGGTGTGTGTCGTAGGCTATGAGAAATGGGTCCGGTTTGGCAACTGTTTCGATGTGTACTTCTCATGAACAAATTGTTTGCCCATTTAATATTAAATTTGGTATATGCTGAAAAAATGTTTCAATCCTTAATTTTAACTGCCATTCTTGTATTTTGATATTGTCTTTTTATCAAATTGTTTTCATCGAAATAAGCCAAAGCTTCTTCGGCGGAGTACTGGGTTGCAGTTGGCGACTTCATTGTCTTTTTATATGAGGTGGCACGCCCATGAGCTGTTTGAGTAATGTCCTTCAGAACGTAAGCAGCATCTTGTTTCCCAATATTATAAAAACAAACTTGCGTAACCAAGAAAGCTTTTCGGTAAAATGATTTTCTACAAGCGTCTTTGTTAACATCGTTTTAGTTCTTTCGGGACAATTTTCAAATTTTTTTTTTAGATTTTGACATATACCAGAAGTTGATGTTTTGGATCATCTTCGTTATTATCACTATTACGAATCATTAACGGTAATCGTATTTCTCGTTGTAACTAATTTTATTGGCTTCTGAATGTCATCACTAGTATACAAAGTGATAATCTGATAATAAGAGATATCAGAAAACGCTCAAAACCGTTTCGGTAGTATGCAGGGGGAAGCAAAGTGACCCCACAAATATGGCGTCATTCCCAACCCCCCGCCCCCAACTTTAAAATCTTAAATGGCAACCCCCCTCTTGCAACACATCATTGGAAAGCTCTTGAAAAATTATTTTCATTGATACCATACAAAGACATTTGGATGAAACATTCATAATTTATTTAACAATAAAGTTATCAGATATGTAATTTATGTGATCAATTGATATAACAAAAAAAAAACGTTGTTCTTGCATCTAGTAGTCACAGTTGTGGGTAATACCATTATTAGTAACTTATTTGGCAAGAAAATAAGTGAGTTGACTATTAGCTTATTCTGTAAAAGAGAAAGTATCGATTTTGTTATTTGCTGAGCGGTAATTGCATTTTAAGTATTTCTTATCAGAAAAATCATCTTATCAAGAACAGCTATCTTCAAATAAATAGGCCCTCCTTCTACCAGTGAACCTTATTATCCAAAAGTCTTTTGGTGTTATTACAAGTTTCATAACGGTGTACACGTTAGCTGAAAGAGTTCAAATGGTTTTCATTTACGGTTCTGAGGGCCAATTTTCATTAAGAATAGCTGCTGTTTTTAAGGGCATACACCCAGAAAAAAGTGTCAGTTATACCTATGTCGAAAAGTTAGTCACCAAGTTTGAAGAAACTGGGACAGTGGCAAATAAGAAAAGAGTCAGACCAAGAGTACTGGATGAAATCGCCGAGATAGAAGCTTTAGGTCATTTTGCTGCAACTCCAACATCGTCTGTTCGAAAAGCAGCGACTGCCACAGGAATTTCGCGAGAAACGGTACGATGAGCTCTTAAGCTGCGTAAATTCTACCTTTATAAGATGCAAATCCCATCCCAAAAGTGCGTTTATTTTTAAATAGGACAGTGAATAAACACAACTGCCGCTATTGGTCCGATGAAAATCCACATCTTTTTCGTGATGGATATACCCAACGACCCCGAAAAATTAACGTTTGGTCTGATATCTTAGGAGATACCAATTATTGATTCTCTGTTTCTCGAAGAAAATTTAAACGGAGATATTTACTTAAACATGCTATAGAATACTATCGAACCTCTCATCATACATGAAGTATAGAATCCACGAAGTGCAATAATTGACGGAAACATGAATTTAAATGAAGATTTAATTCATTTCCAACAAGATGGGGCGCCCCCTGATTGTGCCGTTGCTGTTCGGCAATTCTTAAATGATAGGCGTCCAGAACAATGGATTGGAAGAAGAAGTGCTATAGAATGGCCGCCATGGTACCAAAATAAAAGCAAAACCCTCAGAGTTAAACGTGTAGTGAAACCTTGGAGAAGATTTCTGATGCATTTCAGTTAGATTATAAGACTAAATTAGATTAATGACCAAAATGTTTGGTAGATCTGAATCGCCATATTAGGTATCCAATGGTCAAAATCTCAGTTGTTGTTTTTAGTTTTCAATTATATGAAAAAAAAACAAAGATCGTGTAATAGTGTGTGATTGGAGTCTAGTAACCTCACGTAACAAAAAAATAATTTTTCCATTCATTCGGAAAATTGTACCAGTACAATAAAGTAAAAAACACAAATTCCCTTTAATAAATGATAAACTGTGAGTGAATGTACTATAATTTATTGAAGTTATTGTTGTACAAAAACCAAATTTAGTAGCAAAGTAGCAATTAAAACGAAAAATTCCCGAGACTTAAATACGACAATTTCAATAAATTAAGTTTTATGATGGGTACACTGTAATCATTTTAATGTAAACCGCAATAAAAGACATCTTAAGTACTGCGTGGACATTTAGTAACTCACTCGGACTATTTTAGTTCATTAACCGGATAATTTAAACTGTTTGTATATCCCTACGTTATTTAGTATAAAATTGCACTTTAAGTGCTTTAAGTAAAATAATAATAATAATGATTAAAAACAATGATGCAACTGAAAGAGATTCATTTTCATTTTAAATTGCAATAATTACGTTCGGATTTTATAAAAAGCATCTTATTTATAGGAAAAAATTAAGCAAAAAAGTAAATAAACCAAAATTTACTCACGTGTTTACTTAAAATAGTGTCGAAAAATGTGAAAAGGACAAAAACCAGAAGCAGCGGCGACCTGAAAATAAAAAAAAGTGTTAATGTGTAATTTAAGCTATTTACTTTCTAGGTTTATTTGGTTTCTACTTTTAGTTCTGAATCGGCTCCTTATTTGTAAGCCTGAATATTAATTATGATTACTTGATTAAAATATTTATATAATTAGCTATAAATAATTAGACTTAAGTACGAAGGATAATTCCTGTTAATTACATAACCTTATATGCATGGCAATGTTGCATTTTAAACCTATGTATTATATTACAACTCTACTGGATTTTGAACATCTGTGCTTATATAAAAGAAGCTGGAAATTAGCGAAAATAGTTCAACTTTGTTTGCAATTTCAAAACCATAAATAAATTAATTCTAATAAAATATTTAAAGAACTAGTAGGTCACACGACTTCTAGCTCTTTTTTTTTCAATTTTTACCAAATGAAATAATTCTCAAACTTACAAATGAAAATCGAAATTACAGGTGCATAACAATAAAGGCAGATTCTATACCTTTTCTACCTCAAAATTGGAGGCAATCATTTTTATCAATCTCAAATTGGATTCTAAACTGAGGCCAATCAGCTTCAAATTGCGTCTAGTCAACTTCAAGTTGAGACCAATCAACTCCAAATTGAGATCAATCGATTTCAGAGTGAGACTAATCAACTTCAGATTGAGTTTAGATTATCCGAATTTCAATTTGATTGATTTTAATTTGAAGTTGATTGGTCTCAACTTGAAGTTCAATTCGAAACTGAATGTTCTCAATTTGAAATTCATTGGGCCCACTTTGAGGTTGAAAATGTATATATCTTGAATCACTACACGTGAGTGAAGCACATAGCTGATACTACACTTTCTCTTTTGGCAACAAAACAAAAGTTTCCAATAAATATCTTTTTGTTCTTGGCAAGTTGTAGCATATAAGTACATTAACAATAAGGTTATTGCAATTAGAAGTCTTTACTAGTTGCATCAAAATGTTGGTCGTCACTTCTAATAATCATAGAACTTCTGAAATATTTGTTCTTTCCTGCTCATTTGTTTGGATTATTCTTTCTAAAAAACAAAAAAGAGTATGCTCTACATCCAACAGTAAATATTTAGTGGAGACATCTCTCTATAGGGATAACACCATAAATGTTTCTAAAAAAGATCTTTTCCACAGTTTAGATGGATAAGACCAGTTACCTAGAGTATCAATTTATATGAAGTCTTAGTTCAAAGACTCACTAGGCTTAACTCCGGAGCATCTTTAGATCAAATATTAGAAAAATCTTTCTAACTACCACTTTGGAACCTCACTCCATAGTATTTCTAAAAATTTACCTTCTCACACCATTTGAAGATAATCTTTGAAACAACCATTGTGAGGAAATCTTCCCTTATGATGTTTTGTTTCTTTGTGCTTAATTAGATAGTATGTCGTTTCCCTTTTCAGTAAATTCTACGTGCCAGGAATTTTTTTGAGCTTAGATGTTTTCTTCATTCTGTCTATAGTTTCATATAGTATTGAAAAACAAGTTTTTCTCAACTAAGATGGTTTCACTTCTGCTTGAAATCTGAATCACCGTGAGACCATGAATCAGCCTTATTTCAAAAGTCTTTGCTTTATAATTGATTTTCTACGAGCTGTTTATCATAAAGGTGTTAGCAAGAAACTTACCACAGTGATACTCTTGTTTAGTCAAATGGTGTGAAAATTGTGCTAATTTACTAATAAACAGTTTTCTAAAGTCATATACTTTGAAAAGAAAAAGATGAAGCCACCCACAACTGACAACCAGATTTTTGATGGTCACTTTAGGAGCTGAGGTTTTCTTAGTCTCCCTTTTTTCTTTGATAAAGATTTAGGGCCGGCTGCACAAAAGAGATCAAATCTATTGTCACATTTGATTTCGCGATTAACCAGTCGGTTGATAGATTTGATCTCTTTTGTACGGCTGCCCTTAGTATTATACTGTCCCCATTCTCAAAAACTTACGGACAACCATACTTGGTGCCGTTGGAATTGTTAGTAATCTGTACATTATTATCTATCTGAAAATTCTCATCAAACAATTCTCTACTGACCAATAAGCATGGTATGACACCAAATTCACCTTCTGCAGGTCTAACTCTATTCTATTTGCCACTTTCCGATGCATTCCTACTTAATGTGACTTTTAGTATAATGATACTCAAGTTAGATCTTTCCTTTTTATGCAAATAGTGTAAAAAGGTCGAGTTTAACTAAAACAAATTGAAAGAAAAACTATTAGTAGTACGTTTCTCGCAGCCTGAACAAAATTAACATAAATCTGTCGGAAAGTAAAGAGGCGTTTAACTTTCTTAATTTTTAAATTTTCCTTATATTACTTTGCCTTGTTACGTTCTAAGGTTAGTTCGTGTACGTATAATTTAACTCATCTATCAATTATTATAAAACCGAAGATTGTTAATTAAACTGGGTATTGTGTATTAATCAGGCAACGCCCATTACTCTTTATATCGACAACATATAGTACCCCTTATTATCCACATTTTCTGTTTTTTTTTTAATTTCAGATTGCTACATACATGCACATAACCTATAATTAACATAACTTTCGAAATTGTAAAGCTGACGACTAAGAGAAAAATCTAGAAATTCTGCTAGAATAAAATAAAATATAAAATTTATCTAAGAATGTCAAAATTATTGAAATCCGAGCAACCTAAATATTGTCCTGAAAAGTACTGAGTTACACACCGATAATTACCTTGGACATGTTTATAATTAAGTTTGTTGAAGTTAATGTGCCGACAGATCATTACGGGCGCATTAAAAACCTGGAACAGGATTTAAAATTTTTTATGTGCGTGGAAGTGCGTGAGACGTAAGCATACATACTATATTCATAGGAGGGCCGTCGTAATTAATTACAGAATACGGCGCGGTGCACCAAGAGATGTTTCTCGTCTCTTCCCTTCATTTGTTATTCATTATTATTGAATACATGGACCAAATGGTGCATTCCCACAGTTTTGTTTTTCTCGTTTTCTTTGAATTAATTAGAATCTTAAAATTTAAGGTTTGTTGATGTTAATTAGAATTATATCAAATTATTTATTGGCATAAATTGTAATAAAATGTCGCAGTAGAATTGAAAAAAATTAAAATTCGATGTAAAAAAAGGTGTAGTAATTCCACCTTTTTACTGTATCATATTGCTTTTAATTGTCTTTAGTTGATTTCGATCGTGTATTATTTTAACAAATCTAGCGAGCATAGCCTTTATTTTGAAACGATAGTACTTTGTTGCGGTAGTCCACCGTTTTGCCTTGAGTAGCCTTGAGTCATTGCCGAATTTGTCGGTCACGAACCTCCATCCTTAAGCAGTTCTCCTGATCACCAGGAAGTAATAATAACCCGTAGGACGACCCCACACAAGGTTATTGTTGAAAATTTTTGAATTTTGGCGTTTTCCCTGTTAATTATTGCAAATTAGGTTGAGTCTTCTTAAGGAAAGCACGAAATATAGTTAAAGGAAATGTTATGTAAAGAATTAAAAAAGGAAAGGATAGTGGGTGTATCGTTTTTTAATGAGGATGTTAATCTAACTTAAGATTGATGCATGATTAAAATTTTAATTAATTACTTCAAAGTATTGTTGTCTACTGCATAGTCAATTAACCGAAGGAACTCCTTTCAAGCTTCATTTTCAACTATCGCTCATTGAAATGGATCGTGAAGGCTTGACAATTAATTTAAGTTTGTCTTAAGAATTGTCAGTTGTTATCTTCATTTTTATAAATTAAATCGTTAGAAAATTTAACGTAGGTAATTGCGATATGATGTATGTTTGATAATGAAAACAGAAACGTAGGCTATGAAAACAATTTGGTACAGATTTTGCTTGCGCAATAGTAATACCCAGTCAATTGTTATTGTTCACACCCGTTGAGGTTATGTTAGAAGGTCATTTTTAAATTCATAAGTAATTATATGCGATGTAATTAAAAATACAGACTTCATCTTAGAGTTAATAGTAAAAATTTGACCCTACTACTATGCACTTACGTTTTCTATTCTAAATTTACAACAAAGCAATTTAGATCTTGAGATTCTAATTTAAACCTCTTTTGCTGAAAAACTGAAGCGTTGGAAAAGCATTTCTGTAATTCAATTATAGAGCCTGTTTCAGAAACGCACGAATGTTCGCCTGACAAGAACGCCAGTAGGAATTTTTGTAGGGAGAGTGCAAAATAATTATTAACTACATTTACGCAGTTCCATGCATGCTTAGGTTTATCGCAAGCTTTTGTAACTCTTTACATTTTGTTGTTTTAAAGAGTAACCAATGCAATATTATGCATCATATCTTTCTAGGTCAATATCGTTCAAAACTAAGATAACCTAGAACACTGAAACTTTTAGCATCGTGTGAATAGATCCAAGCAACTTTTGTACGCCCTAAAGGATATTAATCAAAGTACATGTTAGAAAAGTCAGAGGTTAAAGAGCGTGTAAGAGAGTAAATATATGAATTAAGAAACATGACCAAGATCAGACATTTCCTCTTGAGGCTGTGCTTATTTTAAAGTTGATTACTCCGATCGAAGTTTTACCAATCGGTCGATGATTTCAAAATAAATTTCTTCTTAATTATAACAGTCTCTCATCTAACTTTAAAACATTTTTCCTTGGGGAATTATAGCTGAAGAACGCAATAAAAGAAAGACGTGATACACAAACCCTGACAATTTGAGGTTAGAAAACCAGCAGATGGGTACAAAGTTTCTTCTTCTTCTGCTAGAAAAATTGAAAACCGATTGCATGTGTGAATTCAACTGAACTTTACTCAATCGGTCAGTAGCATGGCCTTTAACTACAGGGTCCAACTAGATTTAATTCCATTCATCAAGAGAAAATAATATCGGCATTAGGAAACTCTTTTTAAAGATGTTGCTAATTATTCTGTTACAGCAAGATATGCAGTATTTTTGTTACATCATTTGAAACTGTTTTGTAATGAGAATAGTTTTGACAGATTTGGTCACATTTTATCTGAAATTTCATCCGTGTCCAACTTCCTTGGCTTATAGTTTGGCGTTGGGAAAACAAAAGCTGCAGAAAGAAAATCTAATATCATTTGACCCAATTTTCGATTTCACAACCAAATTGGAGGCCAATTATGTTTGGTATAATCACTTTCTATGTCTCAGGTGTAGACTGAATGCTCGCCACAGTTTCTGCATTGATGACTACATTGTTAGAATCTTTGTCCAGTTGAAAGTCTTGAAGAAGAGATTTTTTACATATGAGACGTACAGTATTTTGTAGCAATTATTTTTTGATCAAATTAAATTTGAACACAAATTTTGTGCTAGGCTTAAAATTTGAACACAAATTTTGTGCTAGGCTTAAAATTTAAACTTGCCTGGACTCTTTGGAACTTCTGAAATCGTATTTTCTCCAAAAGCATCAAACTCTATTGATTAAATCGTACAGGTATCTCCAACATGCGATCGGTAGTGATTTCAGGTCATCAATCCGCTTGTACCATCAATACTGTGTTACTAAAAGGTTTTACTGTATGCAAAATGATCTTTTGAAAATTATGTAATAGTTAGTGAAAAAGATGCTTGAGGACAGTTTTGAGCTTGACTATTGTCCTCAGTAGAAAGTATGCCAAGTCTAATTGTAATTATTCATTCAGCTACTTTTTCATAAAGAATCAGTGTCCGTGGCACCTTCACGCTTCTTCACTTGCAAGTCAAATAATCTTACCTACATCCTGAATTTGATGTTCCAAGCGGCAGCTTGTGTTGCTTGACCCTTCTTTCATCCTTGTTTAAAGAATATTATCTCAAAATACAATAATTTAAAAGCAAATAATTAAAAAAGAATAGTGTAACATGGTACTGTACCTACCAGCATAAAGTAGAACTAAATAATTCATTTCATGTTTCAAAAAGTAGGTATTAAGTTTTGTTTCAGCGATTTAATAATTCAATATTGAGTCGAGTTTTAAATTTTCTGGGTTTCGTTTTATTATTCCAAGAAACTAAGCCTGTTCTCACTGCGCATTACAAACATATTAAGCATGTAATACCTTAAATAATAAAACAAAATCTGTTACCATTTTTGCTAATGGTGATTCTTACAATGCGAGGAAAAATCTCAGTCTGATGAGTGTTGGAAGATTTGTTTTGAATAATGAATAGTCTTTAAGAAAATTGATGAGTTTCGAACTTCTAGACCGCACTGTATACTAACTACAATAGAATATGTTGTGTGTATGAGCATGAGGACAATTTCTAGACACAGTGACGTGTGTATAATTCTCTTTTGTCTATTTTAAATATTATAATTACAATAACTATTGTACACAGGAAAACACAGTTAGGTCAGTGATCTGCATAAAAAATATTTGTCGGTACCAATTTCCTTAATAAATGACTTTAAATTCAAGTACCGATCTAACTATAAAATTTGACTAACGCTCATGAGATATGAATAATGTCAATTCTTTTGAATTTATTGTGAGTGAATCAAAAATATCTTATTGCATACAACTTCTGTTAACTCATGAAACATTGTTATAAATTTTAAATTGACCATTATATGCAAATTAGGAAAAGTTGCATCATCGTTATCATGTAACATAAGGTAATAAACTAAAATAAATAATATAGTACACGAAACTATAAAGATCATTTATTTCTAGACCTTTTCACTCCCACAAACAATTAAAAAGCTACATAATTTTATAAAAACATACGGTGTAACCATCTTTTTTCCTAAACTTTCCTGTAGCGAAAACCCAAACATTTCGTCATGTGGGGGTGGCGTCGTAACGATCAATAAACTCAGTCGCCGCCGCCACCGTCGGGGGCGGAAAGTATTCCTTTCCTTCTATGTTCTCCTGATTAAAAGGGACCCCTCACTCTTACCTACCGAGGTTCATTATCTAGGTCATTTTATATCTAGGTCACAGGTACGATAAGGTCTGTAATGTATCTTTTTTCAAGTTCGTGCTTTTTGTTTCTGTAATACTTCTTTTCTTCTATATCGGCAGGGTGTAATGAACTGTTTCATTTATACTGTGGCGACATACATTTTGAAATAGTATTGTTTTGTGCTATGTTCGTCGGCGAGATTGAGTTTTAACATCTTCCGGTTTGGGTGGTAAATAATCATGATTAGCGTGAGATTAATTTAACCTATTCGGTTTAACTTCAAAGATTTGATTGATCAGAATAAGATTCAAACAAATTCTTAATCCACTAATGAATTCAAGCTATTGTTACTATTATTAGTAATAAGGCTGAAACCTCAATTAATAAATTTCAATTTCTAATTTCTTTTGTTTTTTTTCTTCTAGTTCATTACTATTAATTGTTGGTAGTTAGACCACATTCACACGTATTAAGTATACGTATTCGTAATCATTCGAGACTAAAAGTATTAAATCTTTCGATAAAATTTATTACGAGTACGAGGAATAAAGAATGCACACCGAATAATCAGAGTGAAGGTTAAGATTTAATTTTAAATTTCATGGTAGGATTATTTTACAATGTTTTGTATACAATTGTATTGCAGGTAACTATCATTATAATAAGATATTTTATGAAATACAAACTCTTTCATGGCTTTGTAATGAAGAAAGAGGTTCCTCAGGGATCAGTTGTTGGACCAATTATGCTTGGATTTATATATTTACCATTTCATTCTCATTCAGATTGTTTTAACTTGAGGTGATCATTCATACTATTTTTATCAGGACGGACGGACGGTATTAGTTTTTGTGTGGTCCGTATTAGACTACTACGTTCGGTTTCTTTGTCCTGGTTTCCTACTTTAATTATTCAATCTGTAATTAATCTTACAATCTATTCTTTTTTTCACTTTTTATAATCTTGGAACTTTTATACATACGTTGATGTAACGGCCAACACACAACCACTTTTGCTATCTTTAATTTATACTTCTAGTGTATTACAGTTCTTAGTGAATGGGGTAATCTATATGAACAGTATCAAGATCGTTTTACTTTGCTTTTAGATCTCAGAAGGTCACCAACCAGAAGAGTCGAGAAATGTCATGCATGGCACCAGAGGTGCTTCAAGTTAGTGTTCAGAGTGTACGGGCGGCATCCTCAAAGAGGCGGCAGATTAACAAAGAAAGTACACTAAGTCGCCAATAACGCTAGTCCTGAAAGTTTAATGAGATTCTGAAGTTAAATTTATCTATAATCTAGTTGAGCGAATACTTATGAATATCTAGGGGTGTGATACCCACATTGGTTAGCTACGTGAAGTCTGCACAAGTAAGAAGCGTTAAAGCTGCTCTAGGAGATTGTCATGTAGACATCGCGGTACAGGGAGACTGCTTTCAGGACAGCTGCCTGTCTAATAACGGATGGTCTTTCTTGCTCAGGCATACACAGACAATGGGCTAGTGTTAGTAACTAGCCGCTTTCTCAACGTCAGGATCATGGAAAGATGGCGTAATGACAATGGCCTTTTTATCGATCCATCTAAGACTAAATTAATTCTTTTCACCAAGAGAAAAAAAGCAAAAGATTTAAAGGAACCCTTATTGTACGGTAGACCTCTACAGCTCGCGCAGTAGGTCAAGTACCTAGAGGTGACCTTGGAAAGAAGATTAAGTTGAAAGTCACATGTCGACAAGGTGGCAACCAAGTCGACAGCGATACTCTGGCAGCTACGCCAGGTGATAGATAGACTCTGAGGAATCAATTGTCAGGTAGCCTACTGGATCTACATACATGGCAGTTATCAGATCTAAATCTAAGTACTATATGGTTATAAGTGCAAGGAAGGCCGGCACAAAGATATACAAATAAGGCAACTTGCCATATGCTGCAGTAACTGGGTGTTCCGCCTATAAGACAACTAAGAATGACATTAACCGCACCATACACAACCCTTATTATTATTAAATATCAAAGATTGGGCCAAAACTTCCGGGACATCGTCAACGATTGATATTTGAAAAACAGAAAGGGGTTGCGAATATAATCTTGCACACGAGCGACTCATACCCTAGAAACGGCACGGTTCTATATATAATCCAGAAAGTGATTGATACGGTTTATGGGAAAGGGGAAACATGGTAAACTGTAAGATTACTCTGATCTTAAATAATATAATGGACCTAGATTTACTATATACCCAAGGATAGGTAGAGGTTCGGACGAAGTAACGGACTGTTTTTCTTATATTGAAGATCAAGGAATTATTTGTTTAAACGAAGCCAGTTAAATTAGAAAATCGTTGGTGTTTAATAACTTCCAAAATAAAAAAAAAGCAATTACCTTTAACTTCAGATGACTGCAAATTAGTTTAAACCAGTTATTCAGTGGTGCCAGAATCAGGTAGGTGTATCATCAAAAAAAATTCACATCTTCGTAGAAAAACAAAAAACAACTGCAAAAATTAGTTCTTCATGTTTAGCCTTAGAAACAAAGAGCAGTTTCTATCGTTTTTTATACTCTCATTTGCCTAAATAATGGGAATTTTAACTTTTGACGAATATCTAGCAGGCCAGGAACTTTTCTAAAAATGCCGAAACACCAATAGACTGGTCTTCCAACTAAGCAAATTGCTTTTAATTTATTCAATCTCGCATCTGTTGCGGCTTACAAGATCCTTTAAAAATCTATGAATTGATTAAAGAGAGCTATCTTGTTGTAGAGTCCACCTTCAGTCTTCACCTAACGTTGTTGTGAAGGATAAAGGCCGCCCACCAAGCCACCTATGGTAGTAAACAATCTGTTGCTGTTAAACAATTACTCTATAGAATATCATGAGCGATCAGATAAATTCCCAATTGAGTTAAGTTGTGGTCATCACATAACTTTGGATAGTAGTTTATAGACAGGCAATTACGTAACCAATGACAGGCCAAACTTCAAAATATCAGTTCTAGAAATTAAAAATGTGTGCTTAGCTCATATGTTAGATTAGAGTATGATTAATGTCATTTACGCAATCATCAATTTCTGAGCTGTGCCTAAAGTCTTCTTAACTTAGTATTATTTTTCGACACTGCCTTATTGTCTTAGCTTTTTAAGGAACAATAATATCAGTAAACCGCGTTAACGTAATACAAGCTACGCAACTTTCTTCTAGTTTAACCGAGTTGGTATCTCTTATGGTTCATGAAATTTCTTTATCATACCGACTTATTTTACAAATTTAAAAGGTGTCCAAGAATTTGGCGAGTAATTAGGTTTTTTGCTAGCCGAATTTGATAATTTTGGTATCGACATAGCAATCTAATTGAAAGCGTACTTTATTGAAATGAAACTTCTCGACATGCATTTTCTGCGGGTTTAGTTGGTCTCTTCTTTGAAATAAGTATTCAAACAAAATCTTTACAATCTTCAACTCCCATTCTTCCTTTTGCTCTTTTCACTTTTTTTTTTGTTTTGATCACGATGATGGTGTAAATGAGGTGGCAATCGGAGGTTTTAGAGATTCATAAATTATTTTCTATCTCCAATGATACTGAAAATTAGTCATGATCAGACGAACTTGACTTGTCTCTTATTCTTGTATCTCTTGACAATCTGCCTTGATTCTACCAAGTAGTCAAATTTGTATTTGGGGCAATTTCTAGTTTTTTAATGTTTTTTGGGTTCATTAAATTTTTGGCCTGGTTTGGTATTTGTAGTAAGACTTTCTGTAACAATGTTTGTAGCGAACTGTAATCACAGCGCGGTGGCAATTAAGTGTCCCCATGCCCTATCCCAAGATTCTGTTGGTTACTTGAAGTTTGGGAACCCTTTCGAGTTAGACTCCCCCCCTCCCAAGCAACTGAGTAACATTGTTTTTCTTTCCATAATCTGTTTCAAATGTAAACTTTCGTTTTGTCAACGGTATCCTACCTTTTTGTATTTCTTTTTTAACATGTAAGCGGAATGTTTTGATATATATATGATATATGATTCAATCCCACAAATCCATTAATGGAATGATGTACATTATTCATTTTATTTTTATACAGTGATAATTAATGGTATGATATCGCATATCTTTAAAAATAGGCATTAACTAGCCACTGAAATACTAGAATAGTGGGAAAAATGAACAGGAAAAATCGATAGCATTCGTAAGTCTTCCATTTCCTGCATTATATTCTATGCAGTAAACTGATAATAGAGATATTGTTTATTATTTATTACGTGCCTGAAATAACGAACAAATGAGAAAATATTCAAGCATATTCCTTGTCAGAAAATCTCACGTACAGAATTTATTTTACATATGCATGTATTGTAAGAACGTGTGATGCAATGCACTAAACAGAGGGAATCCTTATAATGACATCAACAACGTTGAGTTACATCTTGCCATAAAAAATTCAATGTCAAAAGAAACAAACAAGTGAAGTTGTAAAAATAAATTAAAAACAAAAGATACGCATCATCCAAAACCTTTTAAAATATTATGTTTGAAAATAAAATAAAAAGATTGTAGTAGAGATTCCATTATATTGAAAAATTATCTTGTTCATGTACCGAACTCGAACAGATTATGTCAGACAACTAAATTAGGCATCTTTTAAACAGAAAAAACTTGTTTTTATGTTGAACTTTCTTTATGTGCATTTGTTTTTTTAATGCTTAAAATGTTTCATCTGTCCAAACTACAAAGTTGAAGACTAATTGTGTAATTAGTAGTTACGACTCTCGTGAAGAGCTTTTCGAAAATGGAATTTTGCTTTTTTTATTTTTAAAAAGATTTTAATCAAAACATTCTCAACTTTTCTTTAGATAAAAAATTGTGTTCGTTTTTATCGTGGGTAAAATAATCGAACAAAAATAATTTTAAAATAAAAAATACTTTGGTCCATAAATTCCATTTGACAGGAAAATTTACATTAAAAAAAGTGAAGTATTTATGTTAAAAAATACAAGTCTTTTGGGCCAACGGATCTAATTTAAGAAAAAGTATAGACTATCTAACTGAATATTTGCATGATAACCAAATTGTAATTACTAAATATTCCTTCCTATATTTTAACTTTTCTAAAAAAATGGACAGATGGGCTGTCAAGCGATGCGGCGTGGTTTTTTGGTGGAGGTGCCGAAATCTACCCCGTGCTAAAAGAAAAGATTAAGACCTTCTTTTTCCTAATAAGAATAACTAACAATAAGTGGTTCCATTCGACCTCATTTGATAAGTGATCTAAAAATGTATTTAATGTTTAGAATAATCTCAAACTTAGAATTTGGCATGGACTCAAAACAATATCACATTGTTAAATTTGCTTCATCCTCCATGAGAAAGGTGTTTGATCAAACTAGTTAAGTATTTTTTGAACCAGTTCACACACTTGTAGTTTCAGCTGCCCAACATACCATGAAATGTCATTAGCAGGCATGTAGATGTTTTATTGTATTCGCAATAATATTCTGCGAATAAATGAAAAGTGACAGGAACTGAAACTGAAAGAAACGTTCCTGAACAACATGAAGGAGAAAAATGGCCACAAACAGGAAAAAATCGTTTGCGACTGTTTTGATAAAAAGCTTAAGTTTCCATTTTTGTTTCCACAGTCTAACAGGGATTGGGAAGTGGGGACGCTATTTCTGCGCAAACAATCGCTTTCAAATACGTGAGTCGGTTTCATTACTAGTAAGGAACAGATTACATTCTGTCGGCTTAAGAATGCTGAGTGCAAATGTTTTTAGTTGTCTTCTGATCAAGTACCAAAATTTCAAACCAAATTCAGCAATAACCAGTGCTCTTTTAGACAATACACTAGTAAGGGTACAAAGAAAAGCTTAATCTTTCGAATACCTTGATCTTGTGCTATGTTGCCTCTTAGTGTTATCAGAAGATTTCAATTTTTCACCATAAGTTGGCAGTAATGGTTTAGTGTCTGCAATGCAGACTGTTGATACATTTTGATGATATATCTAGGGGAGAATTATGTAGACAAATCTGAAGAGAAAAATGCCATATGTTGATAAACTTGTCATGAAAAACCACAACATCCAGCATGCTCGTTCAGCTCCAGAAAAGCGTATTGCATATTATAAACTAGATTCATAGGTGATTTATTTTTGAAAGAGATAACAGTCTTTCTATAAAATACTAGAAATTCATTAGGGAATTGTTTTGGAATATTGGAATAAAGTGTGAAAACAGTAACTGATTGAATTTTCTTATATTTGTAAACTAACTATAAATGCAATTTAACATTTAATCAAATACCTTTTAGAACTTTTGAAATTAGTAACTCCAATTCAAGATAATAGCATGACCTACATAAGGTTGTACATATGTAACATAAAGGTATAAGGTAAAACCTAATTAAATACAATTTTCTAAAATAACTAAAAAATTATTTAGAAAATTGCAATAGAAAATAAAAAGGTACAAAGATTCCTTTCACGTTTAGTTACGTCAGTTACAACCTATCTCTGTCGTATTTACCGATTAAAAATATTAAAGTGATTTTTTATTTCTTTCTAGCCACTAAACTTTCTTTTCATATTAACATTTTACATTTAAACTGATTCGCTCATTAAGAAAGATAAAGAATGAACAAAGAAAGAAGACTTTTCCCACTATATCTATATTACGAAACGGAAACTTTTATTAATAAATAAGTAGTACCCTACAAACAAAAGTCGCTAACCTTGTCCTCTAAAAAAATGCAACTTATTACAAAACATTTAAAGGTTATGTAATCATAAAAAAGTCATTAACACCTGTTGAAGTTCGCTTTTAACATTGGGTTAGGATTACCAGGCGAACAGAAAATGGAATGGATCGACTTTCACCTGTAGTAGTAACGTCGAGAAGTTCCTTTGTCAATATAGTACACACGATATTAAATTCGCGGTTATGTTTACGTGCTGCTTCTGCTTTGCCCTCCAGGTATTTTATTCAACAGGTAGGAATTTATGCTATAATGCGAAAGTTTTTCAATTCACTTTTCCTTGTTTCATGTTTGCCTGATAATCGGATGGCGAATCGACGCAGGTACGGGAAAAGTTTTGTTTTATTTTTGTTTTATTTTTCCAACTCGAGGTTTCTCATTGTTTTACCTCAAGCTGGTACTCTTGATAAAGTATGTGCTACTTTTATCAATTGGCTATTGTGTTGTCGGCCGGCGCGGATCATCGATTTTACTTCCGCCTGGAGGTGGTTGGTATTTTCGCCTTGTTTGAAAGAAGCGTAAGCATAATTTCTTTGTGCTATGTTGTTTTTAATTTAATGTCTTTTGTTTTGAATTATACAGCGCACACCAAAACTGTGGTTATGAAAGTTGTATTTAAATTATTCACTTGTTTAGGTAATAGTAATACTATGATCAACTATGGGTTACCCATGTACATGTATATACGTATGAGAGATTCGTCGTATCATAATTAGATATCACTCGTTTGTTGCGTATATACGGGATGATTCGAATTTAAGTGTTTGTAAATGAGTTTTCAACTAATTCCTCCCCGGATCTGCTACCAATTAGACAAAGACAACATTGAGTACGCAAAGTTGTGCTTTCCCTTGCAAAGTTAGTCTTCGAAAACACAAGAAATTTTTCATTTGTTATCAAGACTTTATAAACTTTTTATATTTTCTTTGTTTTATAAATTCACCATATGTATATATATTTGTTAAATAGATTAGTCTTTAAAACTCATCTTGCTTAGGATTCTAATGGTTTAGTGGTTACTAAACAAATGAGTTTGTTCAATTTGAGAGTTAAAACTCCAGATTTCTGAACTGAACACAACTATGAAAATTTGCTCAATTTTCTAACCAATCTGACTCAAATAATGTGTTCTCCATATATGAGATGTCTCTACAAAGTCTTGTAGACACGGTATAGTACTTCACATCTTTTTCAAGATTACCGTTTAGTTATAACCCGTTCATCGTAGGTTTATCTTACACAATAAGAAATTCTTTCCTGCCCTATAGTAGAAAAAAACCTACAGCTTACCAAAAAAATGAAATTAGATCTATGTATTTTTGGCACCTCCTCAAAATTCTGCAATGGAAGGAAAGAAAGTAGATTTTATGGAAACAAGATATATTTTTATTAATACAACAATAAAGTGAGGAGGTCCAATCCGGCTTATCAGAAAGTTCCATCAAAACTCTTTTATGATCGATTGAAAACATTCTACCAAATAATAACAGATAATCGTGTAAACAAGACGATGATGAAGAAGAAAAATAACGCTGATCCATCTATTGGAAATAATTTTGGAGTCTGTGGATGAATATGATAAATCAAATGGCTTAGGCCTACCCTGAAGTTAGGTCACAGGCAGTTATTGAGCCTGGCAATAACTTGTGAGATATTTACAGAAGTGCTGTACAGTACAGTACGAAACAGGTAGCTGTTCACTTATGGCCTTGCGAGCTTCACAACCATTTCCGTGATTATGATAACCAACTCCATGATTTTAACCGTAATATATCAAATAACAAAACGTGTTTTAAAAGCAAACCCTTCACATTCTTTAAAAACAAAGTAATTCTTGATTTTTAAGGGCACATTATCCTGTTGGCCACTGTGAAGTAGTAGCTACTTCTTATTTTTTTTTACAATACAATTTGTTTGATTTTATATAGTTACTAATTAGTCAGTTTTGTGAGACATCGATGACACTATGGCGGAGTAGTATTACATCAGCTCAGTGCCATTACACACTATTTGGAAAACACTGATTTAGTGATACTCATTTCAATTAATGCATCTCTACGTATTTCCGAGGTAAAAATCCTCATAATTCTTTTCTTTTCGTGTTACAAAATCGAAGAATTAATTTTGTTTGACGATAATTCTCTTGTACATAAATATTCTGGAAGTTTGTTCTTTCAAACTGGTTTTTTTATCTCAAGTAATTATGATTTCAAATATTACATTCTAATTAAGTATTTAGATAAAATAAACATTTCAAAGTTTCACTCTCAATCGTTTTTAAAAGTCAATTCAACTTGATTCTTGGCTCAAACTACATACGTAAATTGTGAAACATAAATAATTTAAATGAGATCGTTCGCACATTCGCATTCTTTAAATTATTTAATTAATTTCCCATTATGGTCTAATAAATAATTCGAACATATGACGCCCTTTTAGAGTTGTAAAATGTAGATAATTATAGCGGAAAGCATTTATTTAGCAGTCGCGAATGGTTAGATTATTGATGATATAGTATATAAATGCCAATTACTGGTTAACATTTAACGTAATTTTCATACTTAGTATAATTTATCAACGTTGACGCTGATAATATGAGATTACCATAAAAATACATAATATACCTTTTAGATGTAACAAATGAAAATCTAAAAATGCCCAATTAATTTTCAAAAGAGGAATTTTCGTTGTTGGCAGATAAAAGCAAAAATGGGTCTGTATAAAAAAATATCCCGAGTCGGTTTTATAATGCAGACAATGATCGTTAATCCTTGTCTTGTACGTGAGATAATTTTACTACAAACAGAATATACAATCTGTAGTTTCATAAATCATAAACAAATTTTTTCAAACTATAAATTTTTACTTTGAAGATTATTGTCTTATTTCCTCTTCTTTATTCTTGACTCGTTTGATCATAATATACACAATTATTTGTGTTTGTTTGATACAACACGATATTCTACAGATCTTGTTACGTAAATTATACTTGATTATCGATAACATCGAGTTGTGTTCTAAAGAATGGTTGTGGAGAGCATAACATCTAGCAATCAAGTATCTTAAAAATGTACTTAACAATACAGAGTATTCTCTAGGTAGTACGATATCGAAGAAAAAATAACGGCACAGTAATTCTTCTATTCTCTTGTTTCTTCACTTATTTCAAAAATAAATGAATGTTACTTTCGATATACTAAATCAACTTTCCCTTATAAGTTCAAGCTTTCATCACATAATTCTCTTATGTTTTCATATTCGTCTGTCATTAGATCTTTTAAAAGTACACTCTAATGCATACATACTAAAAGTAATTAGGTTGTTTTAAGTCCAAGAAAAGAAACAGCTGAAATCCGGACAGGAACTGCGATTAATCTTGTGGAGATGAGCCTCATGATAGACTTTCGGACTTGCTCCTATCGTTTTATTTATCTGGTGTCAAACATCTGATATGTAAGAATGAATACATTTAAGTAACGTACAAGTTAATGCTCTTTGTTTTTTATATCAATAATACAACAATATTCACCTTTATTGATATCCTAATTGTTACATCCTGTCACCATATATTTTTTCCTAAAGCTTCGATTGTTTTTATTCGATCAGGTAAGCTCCGTGTTGGGCGCCATATGTTCGTTTCATTACTAACAGACAAATGCGTAAATATCTAAGTAGACGCACAGTATAGTTGTTCAAAAAAACTCGTACGAACACCTAATATATTCTTCGCTCGTGTTAAGTGGGATTTGTTCTAAACTGTTCGATGGTAGCTACTCAAAAAGAAAGTTCAGTAACGTCGTACACTGGGATCGATGACGTCATAATTCTACTAGCAATATTAAACAAAAAGTGAGAAGGTCTAAACCTATTTAAGTGTCTAATAAGTTTTTCAAAAAAAGTGTTTCCAGAATACTCTTCTTGTAAGTTTATAATTAGTTCTCCGTTACACCCTTTTAAATTATTTTCTCACTTGGACTTTACCATGTCAAACCGATAGTCTCGAGTTATTCGTTTTTAAATCCCGAGCACTTTTATTTTGTGTACAATAGAAAGTGCCGTACGTGACCTATTTTGGCCTTATGTGAATTCTAAGGTCAATCAGGGAAAACTCGAGCATTATTCTTGCCTGATAAAAGTTGGTTCTAGGTAATGCCTCAAAGCTCCGCCAGCGGATCAAAAACTCTGGCGTTCAATAGCTACACTGCAACGAACAGATTCGACTCCATTCGGAACTATGGGTTCATTCTTCCAACTTCACTTTCACCCTTACGCTGAGATGAAGCGACAAGCTGAAAGACATTACTTGAACATCGTTCAGCAGCAAAGTGTAGCAGCTTGAGCTTCAGACTCAGCGTTGGCATTCCAGGCTGCCATTCACGGGCGTTGTTACACACCTGCAAAACCTTCATCATACCCGTAATCGATGACCAATTTACAATTTCTGGCACTGCCTTGCCATACTACGACAGAAGAAAAGGGCTATATGCAAGAGAATCCTCCACTTGGACCGCTTCCACCCTTCCAAGAAAGTGTATAACCGGGTGGAGGTCGAACAAAATAAAGAGTACGTTCACGAGGTCCTCAGAATCCTACTTCCATTTCCGCGTAGGAAACCCAAGAAAAAACTCAAGCATCACTCTCCGTTTTTGTGAAACGTGCAGAGAATCTGACTCCCCAAGTTAGTGGACATTCTACTTGATACCCCCTTGTATATAAATAACCTACTGTAGAGGGCCTCGCTCATTTACTTACCACCACGGTAGTTAGCGGTCTTAAGCTAATGGTCCCATTTGGGAGACTCAAAAACTAATCCCTGGCCGACTGTTTTCTCTGAAAATCTGACCATGGTTTTCCTTAGTAGGAATACAATACAACAGCAACACCGCCAACATAACACAATCAGTGCTTTCTCACTACCAGCAAGTAGGGCTAGAGACTCGTGTTCACCTAGAACGTCAAGGCCGACATCACAACATAGCACTATTGTGCTGCCACCAAATTACCACAAAGATTTTGCGTTCGCGTTTCGCCACAACTGAACTCAGGACGAGCACGTATGTTGCACACCTCCCGTTACGGCTGAAGAAAGGAACCATAACGTAACTTGGTTCTTGAGAATTTTCAAAACTTAGTTTGGTGTCCCCGTTCTTATTGTGATCTAATGTATGGTAACCCCCAAATAATAATATAATACTAAATTTCTTTCGTTTACAGTTTTCCAATAGAGGCATTCCTATCTAGACAAAGTTTCATAACTAGAGAACTGAAGGAGCTAGAAGGATGAAACTTCAATAGTAGGTATATGCTTAGAAGGGTATACTGGAAAATTTCATGAAATAAAACTTTCGAAAAAAACACAAAAAAGGTATTGTGCTAAATTGAAAAATGGGCAAAAGTCTTGAAAATTGTCCAAATGACCTGAAATTCTAAATCTTTATAAAACGAGCCCTTTTTACTACACAGTGTAAGTTTCATTCGATTCGCTTTTATCTTCTTCGCACCAACCTGTCAAAACTAAAAATAGAACATTTTGTACTGTATTTTCAAAAAGAAAAGTCATATTGACGTAAAACTATAATATAGGCGCGGTTTGAGTGATCTTCATTTGGTTTCCTGTTTAATTGTTTAAGAAAAATCGAAATCACGTATTTTTGGGGTAGAGTCTTCACAGCTAGCAAAATAAAAACCAAAAATAGTGCATAAATGGTAGACAGGCAGAATTAACGCCATTCATAATACGTTTGGAGTCGGATTTTATCGATTTAACATTAAGATACGCATACCAAACGATAGTTTACCACTTTCTGCATCGATCGAGGAGTAAGCATGGTCTACTATTTAGGAAGAGAAATAAAAGTCTAGAGCATAACTAATATCCTATATATTTATTACTTACGAATTAAAATGAGAGAAACTAGGATGATGCTAGAGACAAGGCTACCTAGAGCAATCTGATCGCGCAGATTTATTTCTGATCGTCCAGTCTGGGTTTTAATAAGAATGTCATTAGGTACTAATCTACATGTTCTTAATACAAATTGAAAATTGTTTAAAATGTAGATTACCGTTCAGATTGCTCTATTGCTTTTGGATTTTAGAAATGCAGTTTTTAACTTTGGATACTAAATATTAGTAGTACCCTTACCTTTTATTCTATTAAGATCTTCCTTGATGGCTGTCCTTCTGGTATAATTATTAGTATATTCTAATTTTTTAAAATATCTTTAAAAGTATAAACGAGAAATTAGCAACCAATTAACTCCCGGTAATAAAATCTAAAAATGAAATAAGAAAAAAAAGTAAAAATTAAGTTCCATCAATGCTTAAACAAAGAAGTTATTTGCCTAAAAAAGGTGAAGATAAAAACGATACCCAGTCGATAACAATTGCTGATATGAAAGTATTTGCAACGGTTATTTCCAATCATCTGATTTGTGACAGTAGTAGTTTGTAAGTGCGATATGTTGTTTACTAACAAAGAATGTGTTTAGAATGTATCATAATAATAAATTATACTTCATTTCTTTTAACTGGCAGTTTATAATACCGATTAAAGCATTAGTATTTATGTTTATTAATTGTTTTTTAATTTGTATTTCTCGGTAGCATTAAACTTTCTTTAATTAAAACGGTTCCTTTCTTCTTGTGGTTTACCGAATGTGCTGTTTATTTATATTATAAATATTGACATAATGATAGCATAAACAAGAGTAAAAGTTTCATTTGTCTGATATCAATGTTTACAATATCTCAGTTTTAAAGCAGTTTTCTTAAGTAAATAGTAAATACCGGTAGTATGAAATTAGAAACCACACTTTTATTATGTGAATGTAATAAAGTAAACAAATAAAACACAAATAATCTGTCAAAATTTTAAACCTTTAAATGCAAGGTTACTTGATATAACATACATACAGTTATCATTTAAAAAAAGAAGTTCGCACAGAAAGATAAACAGGATAAACAGATTCTTGAATTGAGGTTATGGTATCACAGAGCATGCATGTATCACATTAATGGTTTCATTCAAAACGAGCTTAATTTTAATTCTAATTTAATACAAATTGTAAACGAAATTTTATCCAAACAGTTTATAGAATCGAAAGGATGCCTGTAATAAGATTTATGTATTTATTGAACAGAGAAAAAAGTGTTATAAATATTTTGATAAACTAAAAGTGTGTCATTTATTCCGGATGCGATTGGACGATCCGGAAAGTGTAGGTGTTCCGTGTGGGTTCAGTTTGATAGGAAGTCGATATTATTTAGTGTATGGCGCTATGCCAGATATATTAATGAATAATTTATTTGTTATCTAAATATAGGAAAATCTGTCTTTTCTTATTTTGTTTTGTTTCCAATTCAATCTTCGTACAGCATACAACCGGCTACAAATTTAATCGTACCGCGAAAGTTCATGGTCTGCTGCAAAAATAATAAAACCACAATGCATTTCCTGTTTGTTTTTTGTACGTCTCTTCTGAAATTTTTTGATTCATAAAAAATGTAGATAATAAAATTAAAGTCGAGGACGTCGCGTAATCTAAGCTCCGAAATGTGCGTGCAATCACACGCTAAATCATTTTTGTTACATTATGCAATAGTTTTATCAGACTGCGAGGCGATCATTCTGTTTGTTTTATTCTTTTAACACTTCATAAATTTTCATTGTATGTAGTTTTATTACCTTTTTTTCTGTTTCAATATCCTGTATACGAAACCTTTTCAAAGTTCATTCATACTATTCCAGTTTATTTATACAATTACTGTTGAAGCTTAACAAATACATTTCTCTGCTTATTATAAATAAACATGTTGCAAAATTAAGTTTGTACTTTATTTAAGTAAATGGTATTCCCATCAAAACAAAAAGTGTTATTATTCAAGCCAATGGAAACGCAATTAAAAAACAAACAAACAAAAGGAGTTTCCAAATTTAAAGTTCATTTAGCCTGGTCATCGTAGCATGGTAGATACCGGAAGCAAAACAAAAAATGCCAATTTCTTATGAGAAGCTATTTCTTATACGGCTTCGCTTAATTGCCTTGAAATTCAAAGATAACAAACACTTGAATGTGAGATTTATTCTTGTTAAACACATCTGATTTACTAATAATAATCGAATACCAATTATAACGTAATAATTTACACTACGGAAATTTCACCTGACCAATTAAGCTAGTTCATGCAAGACCTTTTCTTACAAAACGGGAAAAACGAAAGAAATGAATCATTTGGGTGATGTCACACTGATGCAAAACGCTAAAACAGCCCACAATAAATGTCTTAAAAACAATAGCAACTGAAACGAACCCAAATGTTCTTTGACAAAATAGTATTTAGGGCATCAACCGGAAAAATGTATGAGTAATGCATTTTTTATTTCATCTGCAAATACATATGCTTTTGGCAGGCAAGTTTGAATAATTCTAAATAATAAAAAATGCATTTTGTCATCCTGGCTGCAAACAATATTGCTTTACCAACCAAAATAGAAACAATACGATAAGGAAGGTGGAGCTTTCCTTAAAGAATGAGAATGAGCAATGAAAAATTTATGAAACATCATTAGCCATAGACCTGATAGATGATTTACCAAATCATGATATTTGTTATTGAAATGAAAACCGTTTTGCAATACGTCTGTCTTATTTCTTTTAAACTAAACGTATCTTTCGGTTTCAATAAATTCTTCCATTTATTCAAGGTTTGTTCAAAATTTCCCATCTCTAGAGATGCTTAGTTTGTTGTTTTGGTTATAACCGTTTTTGCCTTTTCCGACGAAAAGCTTAGACTTTTCAATACAAAGGTTTCGTTCTCTTCTTTAGAATAGATTCGTATGCGAGATTGATATATTTCAACAAAGCACCTTGAAAAAGAGTCCAAAAGTTCTTACACGAAAATAATTACAGATCCAGTGATTACTGTAAGAATGTGACAGCTCTTTATCCATAGAATTAGGTCTCTTGATTGAATGATTAAGCAATGGTCAAATTTCATTTCATATATGCAGTCTATTAAGAGTACTGTAACCAAAATTCCTAACTAGCGAGTACACATTTAACATAATTAGTTGATGTGAGATTTTCTCAGTTATACCTGAAAATACTATAAAACGTCTTTCTTGACTTGATTGTTTTGCGGTTATTACTAACAAGATTTCTTTTTGTCTTGGGTTTGCTTTACTAACCGACTTTTCTTTTTGGATGAGTCAAACTTCTAGACTAACCAAAATCTTTTATACGGTAGTAGTTTATTTTTGAATATCTAAAGACTTTGAAGTACCACTATGAGAAAATCTGAGAAAAGTGGGAATATTAGACCTAAAAGCGTGGTTCGGATCGAGATCCCATTATATGCTGATTCAAATTTTACTTCTAAAGTATAGTGCAATTTAATGGATGGGCTTTTCGTATGTTATGGGCTTAACCAAAACCAATTAGGCTCAAAACATTTGCCCAATGCAGAATTCTACCCTGTGGTTTGTTTTGAATTACAGATACGCTAATGTAAGTCTTCGAAAGTGAATTGTACGATTTGCTGAAACTTCTTTTTGACTTATTTAAGATTATCAGAATCTCTATTACAGTTTACAAATTTTTCGGTGCCCTCTCCCACCCTTGATTAATAAAGAATGGTTTATTCCCAACACTTATTTTGCCGAAATCTGAATATTCTCATCATTATTTAAGAAAATAGAAAAACATTGGTAAAGAATTCACGTAGATTACAAAATCTTAGTTAAAATCTATACAACTGAAGTCTAAATGGTACAATTGGAAATTGATGTATTTTACTGTTTTATATCCAATCCCAGAACCGTCTGATTATACGTTGATGTTGTTGGTTTAGGCAAATGTAACATCTTTGTGTAGACAATTAAACGCAGCCATGTTAATAAAAGAGGAAGAAACAAAAGTTACTAAAAACGTGATGTTTAGTGCAAGCTTTGGACAGCAAAGTGCTGGCAAAAGATTTCTGTATAACTTTACTAACATTTTACGATTTTGACTGTGATATTCGGGCAGCGTTTTCTGAGCAATTTGTAACATTTTATCAAGATTATAGCTTGACGCATCATTCTGCCTTGTCAAAACTCGAAAACTTCTTATTTGATTCAAGGTTACGTTGTTGACTGTAGTGATTGAGATGAGGAACTTGGGTATCTAAATCATTTTCATTTCAACACTATCTATGGCTGCAATATAACAATAGCACTTACAGTCTGAATTAATTACATCTCAGTTTACAAATGCTGATTAGTACCTTGATCAGCCATATACTTCAAAACTGAACAAAATGTTTATTGAGTTAATTTCCATTGTGTTAAATTGACGAAGTAAACTGGAGAAACTAGATGATGCTAAATAATCGGAAACCACAAAATCAGCAGTAGTTGATTGCGTTAATTGCCTGATAAAATAGTTAAAAATCCAATATTACTTGCTTCTATTTATACAGCTTCTCATTGAGAGAGTCATTAACGTTGGCTTTGCTATCATTAGGCTGAGCTGGTTCTACTTATTAAAAGCAATAGAGATATTTGTTTAGCGTCTACCTTACCTACTACCATCAGCAGAATTAGACCGAAATTAACGTACTATACTTTAATATTTCACTGTCCTTATTGAAATTCTGCAAATTACTTTTTTTTTTATTCGCGGGAATCTTGTGTCTATAGTCTTCCAGATTAAATTATCGCCTTCAATGCTTTCTCTCCCCTAAACGTAACATCTTTCTTAAGTTACAGTTCTTAAAAATATGCAGACCCCAAAAGATCCCTACAAAGGTATGTCACTGCTTTTATCTATTTCAGTCGTTTAAGATATCAACGAGTTTAAAATAATCCAGAAAGTATTATCTCTTAAGAATCTTTGTAAGTATACAACTTTATTATTATACATGCAACCCAATTTAACATTGACAAGAATGAATATACGGTTTTATAACTAAACTGCCTTTTTTTGGTATTATAAATGTTACATTCTGGAACCTAGGGATCTTAAAACTACCAATCCTGCATTTTAGGAGGCGTTCGATAAGTGGAGTCTCAAGCATACACTCATTGACAATAGTCCTTTCCCTCATTAGAGCAAAAGCAAATGCTGAGCACCAGATGTGAGATGAACCTGGGCTACAACGAGGATGGAGGTCGCTACTTAGATCATTTTCACAATCTGACAGGAAGGCAAACCTCCAGAAAGAAGAAGGGACATAGGAATGTAGAAACCACAACCAATGTCTAAACACTACCGGGCACTACGCAAAACTGAAACTTCCTTATCACCAATTTAATTTGCGGTTTGATTATTTGATTGTAAGGTCAAATAGTTACATAAGATGCTAATCACTCCAACGTTCAACAATGTGGTGTTGCATGCATCATTGCACATGTGGGACCTTATTCAGCATAGCTATTCAGTTTTGTACCCTTTGATCATGAAAATATTCAGAAATCGAAAAAACTGATTTTGCAAAACTTAATATAGGTCAAAAAGTTTTCACACAACTGGATAATATTTCCCATTATTTTATTTATCTGTTCAGGTATTTATTTAAATCAAAACTAGGTGAAATGTAGAAACATTGTGCATAGTTTCAAAATACTCGTTCAGTTCTATCCAAATACGAATATATAATATATGTCATCTGCATAAAAGCTATAGTAACGTAAAAGTTAACACGTAAGTAGACCCTTCAAATTTAATTTTATTCCTAACAGTAAACAGAAATGAACTTGTACGAATGTTAAGCTCTTTTACATGTGCAATAATTATTTCCGTTCTAGAAGTTTACAACAAATCTGATTAGTGTAAAGCAATAGTTTTCGCTAATCTATACAGCTAAACTGATAAAGCTCAAAGCATTCATAAAGAAACTTTCTAACGGTACAGTAAGGTGAAAAATGATTTACATATTAACAGTACAAAAAGGAGTTCTTGTAAAAGCTAATTAGCACGTGCAGTAACATCTTGAAAAATCACTTAAAAAACGGCACCGTTTAAACTAATAGCACGAGGTTAGCGATGTTTATCTTGGTAAAAGCAAACACCAGAGAAAGAAGAGGTTTCCCAACGTTCATCAAGCAATTTCAGGTGCATTGTACGGATGGATATTATCATCATTATTATCATCATCGCACCTGTGTACCTTTAAACCCCCCTGTGGACATTATGTATTAAACAGGATAAAGAGTTAACTTAATGCAATAAATTGCTTACTTAAAATAATTCATTCTTCCGTTATTGTTATATTCTTCTTTTTCCAAAAAAGAAAACTCATAAAAATAACAACAATAATAGTAATAATAATAACAAATGTTCGTAGAGACTTAAATGCATTCAAATTATGAAGTGAGTAATATTAAAGGGAATTATATAAAGAAAGAAAGGGATGAGAGAGATTAGAAGACGAGAGGAACTGGGTACTTTATATAATTAAAGGGTATTGTGAACCTTATAAGAACTTGCTGCTTTGTCAGTTATTAAAAAGTGTTTATAGAAAATTAATGAGGAGTTTCGATGGATGAAAGGGTTTTGCTATTTAAGACATTCTATTAGTAAAACGTAAGAATGCATTTTGATCAGTCCTAGACAAACTCTCTTTCACAGCAAAGAAAAGAGAATTGATGGGGTATAGAATCAGGATGACTCAGCAATCTTTGGGGTTTTTGACAACAGTTATAACTTTTAAATAATTAATTGTAAATATGATTACTTATTAAAATATTTTTAGACAGTTTTCCGAAAATTTAAAATATTGAAAAACAGTATCTAGTATTTTTAAGATTTCCATAGAATATCCTGCAAACTTTTCAAATGATTCATTTCTTTGCAAATGCACTTTGAATTACGAAAACGATTAGATTATCAACTCACGTACTCAGTCAATTTAAAGAAAAATTCAAGATTCATCAATATCGTCACGACTGGTATTGAAGTCTAATCTGAGCTCAAAATCGCCATCAACATATTTCCAAATTTCTAAGATCACTTTCTGCTTCAGTGATCTCTCACTACCTTTACACACTAGTTTGACAAAGGAGACTAGATAAATAAATCTATCTGTTTATGATTTCTACTTCAAAATCATTTAAGATTTCACTCGTCTTATGTATCTATCTATCTTATCTGTAAACTCTAGCTAGACAATGTGTCACAAACATATTTTCAGATAACTTTATACAATTTCCTATTTTTCCATCGACATGGACAAGTTTCGTTCATCGTAAAGTACATTCTGAGAGTTAGTGTTTCCAAATGTATTAAGAATCTACCGACCGAACTTGATCTTCATACTGATCATTTGAATGTTTCTCTTTCTTATAATATACTAAAATCTGACGTTTTTTACTTTTTGACACATCGCCGTAAAAGAGAAAAATTACAATTTTCTCATTTTTACATTTTAAATGCTAATTGAGAAAATAAATTCAGCTTCATTCATGCGTTCAAACGTCAAAATGTCTAATTTGGTGCTGCGATTATAAAAAAAACCAATGTTGCAATTCTCACCTATGTGAGAACAGAGCAATTAGCACATAAAACTTCTATATTTTATTTAGACGGCCGCTCCAAAATTTGGCTCATCGCACCGTCGAGGTTTGTCCTTCACCAGCATATCTGTGCTGGGTCACCACAGGACTCCACTCTACACCAGGCTCATAATTAGGCTTCATCTTTCATTGTCCACAGTCCAGCTTTACCATGTAGATCACCCGCGGAAAACCAAATTCAAGCTTAGCTCTTTACTAAACTACTTGCAGTGGCGCAAAATCGGATTTTACTTATTACGTCATCAGTGGTAGCCTAATATCAAAATTTAACTTTTACCAAGCCACCTGCGGTGGCCCTACATCAGGCCACCAAATTCGATTCATATTTTACCAGGACACTTGGAATAGCCCAGAGTGGGCTTTACCTCGCAACAGGCCACCTACGGTGGTTTGCAGTCGACCTTGGTTCTCTATCAGTCTGCAGTGGCTCAAACTTCTCTAGACTGTTTGCAGTGCCCGAAAATTGAATTTGTAATTCTACAGAGCTTGTTAAACTTTTATCTACTCCTATAAGTCACCTATAGTCAGGCTAGATCACATAATACTTAAATCATTTATTCTGTAGTTATTAGTACTGACACCACCAAAAGCTTGGCCGTGCGTCGCGATTTTTATCTCGATGAGAACAGTCCAATTAGTACATAAAACTTTTATATCTTTTGTAGACGGCCACATCAAAATTTGGCCGCCTGTGTGCATCACACACTTATGTCGACGCCCCTGGACTTGTGTGATTTACATATTTTAAAATATACTACCTTTCATAGAGAATGTAACACCTAAAACTGATCTAATTTACAATGGTCCATTTCTCGTTAGCTTCTCGTCTAATTGTAAGGTATTCATGTTATGTACCTTTTTTCCTTTTCTAATTCTTTCTCTTAAATGTTATTGAACTGTTACGAGAAAAAGTTCTGTAGTGCTTATAGTTAGAAGATACGTTATTTTTCCTAAGTGATCAAATCTATGCGGGGAGTCAGTTAGTCGTATAGGGAAATAAGTCGCCGAATGTGCGGAAACTAGGTTGTTATATTCAACTGTTACAAAGCTTGATCGACTCAGAGTACTGTAATTCGAGACAGGTACCTTCAAATTTCGGATTTAAAAAGCCGATTTAAGACTACTCAACAAATAGTAAATGGCATAGAAGTAGATGGTAGACTTCTTTCCACGAGTTCTATTTATCTAAATTCATCTGTAATCTATTACATCTGATGTTATCTTTTGGAACTGAAATGGCATAACAAGAGATGAAACTGGAATGGGTTCTGTAATGTTTAGTAATGAATTCCGGTCAAAAGTCGGTGTGGTGAAGGAAAAATGCTTGTTTTTTTTATTCCCACGAATATCACTCGAGCTGTTGAAATTATGTTAGGGGTACTACGATATGTTTACGATATCTTGAAACTGGTTGCTCTATTACTACTCTCAAGGCTTGGAAAATGTTCTTTTCTAGCAAGATGATGCACAGCTTCATATTGCTTGTATTATTAGAAACTGCCACAAAGAATCCCTAAACTTTCATAGCCTTCTAAACTTTCTGACCTTTCGACAATTGAACATGTCTGGACATGTCAGGTTTAAGATTGAGGAATACATTCCACCTAAAGAAATCAATCATCTCATTAGAAGCAAATTAGAGAGTATGTTAGCTCACGAAAAGGATCGCCACATTTCTGAAGAACAAACAAGTCAGGTTAAGAATTCCAAAAATTTTCTAACTTTAAGTATCATTAGATTTATCTTCTTCAACAGAACCATTAATCGAAACTCAGTAGTTGTATAGTTGAATTTTTACCTTTTTGGGATGATATCACAATTCCCCTTCTCGTTTTATCTTTAGTTAAACAACAGACGTAGAAAACAAAACAAAAAAAGGCACTGCGTTTATTAGCTTATTATTCGACAGCCTGAGTGGTCAATCTTGTTTTTAATTTAATCTAACTCAGGGTAAAAATTGGACTATATTGGCAAACGGGAAGAGGAAACAAAGAAACTGAAGAAACTCAACTTGGTAATTCTTTTGTCTGGCTTGCTTTATCAAAAAATTATTTATTCATCAATCAACTTTATGTTTTTACACATTAGAGATTCTAAAGTTTCAAAAGTGATATTCTTTGATGCTACTTTCTATATGTGCATCTATTTTCCAATTATTGAGCAACGTATGCTCGTCATGATGACAAAACAAGAATTTCTCAGTTTCAATTTTTTGTCTACGTTTTGTCTTTTTAACAAATGATTTGCAATTGTTTTACTTCAACAGTGTATTAAACACGCTATAACCTCACGTATTTACGTGCAATTCTAATTTAAATCTGTTATTATGGAACACGTAATTTTAATAAAAGGCCCCATTCATATTTTTTCAGTTTATTAAAATCAGTTTAGCTAATAGGATTATACTTAAGCTCGTATGTTTATATCAAAAGGAACAGCCATGCAATTTAACATAATATCGAAATTACTAGTTCATAAACTTCCTCTAGATCAAAATAGCCACTCTTGCACTATAAATTTTTTTTACGTTAACCAAGCAAATTGTAGTCGAGCATTACCAACGAGCTGAACGAACGATTATTAAACCAAGGAATTTCATTTTCTTCCTAACTTAATGTGTATCTCATTATATCGTAAAATTGAGGAAAAAACCCTAACATAAAATTGCTTGTTTACCACAAAAATATATCTTTCGTCGGCATCACCGAAAAGCATTCAAGAGATTAGAGTCTCGAAAAGTTTTTAATTTTTTGTCACCATCCAAAAGATGAAAGATTTCATCCCTTAGAATTAGTGGTCTATTTGGTTTTATTTTTTGTATGTGAGTTGCAGGGCATAAAAATCAGGTAGAATGAAACAGAAGCCGCCTGTTAAATTTCTTATAACAAATCACCCCGTCAGACATGTGGCATTCGGAATTTAAGTGAGAAGCAACGAACGCCTCCGTGTCTATATGGTAGTACGTACTATGTGTGTTTATTTTATCAAAAAGTGAGAATTCCTTCCTGCTGTTTGCTTGCTTGTTAATTCCTGCTGATTTTCCTTGTGTATAATATACACATAACAAACATTTCAGAAGGTACGATTAGGAAGGTGCATTGGCTTGTTAACCTGAATCGAGTTCGATTTAGATTTAATTTTAGAATTTAATTATCTTTTTTAGCTTCGCGCTTCGTTTGCTTTATTGAGTTTTTGTTGTGCTACAATCGGCAAATCGCTTTTATTTTGTTTCTGGTTATATTAGTTTTAAACCAGAGGGTTTGATCTGACTCTATTATTATTCTTTGAAAAGATGTAAAGGTGAATCTGTAAATAAAAAACTTATTAAGATGATCAAATTTATACATAAGAAGTGTAACATAAAACATGCACGTTATTAACAACACATCACGCTGCCTTTCAACACAACCCGTAATTAGAAGGTTATGTAGGTAGTGTTAATAAAATAATAGTGAGAGTGACATTTCTATAAGATTTGAAGTTCTAGCTATGCTATTCTCGCAATTTATAATTTAACCGCCTAAGTTTATGCTTATACCTTAGGGTCTGTTATTATTTATATTTCTTTAGTAATGCTAATAGTTAACTGCCTAGAATGCATGCTACTGGATTTCTCATAGTGCCTTAAGTAGAATTTTTGAAGGAATAATTGTGTATCGTTCCATTAGATCTTAATATTATTTGTCAGTGATGTCTTTGTTTTTTCTTTTGTTTAACTTTTCAGAATAAAGGTTGTCAGTAACATAAAGAAATTAAATTTTCCAGCTTTACTAGGGTTATTTATCATCAGAAGAAGAATTTCATACACACAACCTGCCAACGCTCAAAAAAATAAGCAGCGATTTCAAACGGCTGAGGTAAAGACGTCAATTATATAATCAGATAAAATCAGAAAAGCCAAAAGGTTTCGATTTACCGCTACCATCCGAAACCTTTAATTTGAGTATCAAAGGGTAGTTGATGATAGTTACATATAATTATTAGATAATGTCCAAATGTCATTACTTTATGAAAAAACAGTTTTAAGCCTATTTAGCGCTTTTAAATGGTACAGTCAGAAAGTCCTCAATTTTGATGGTCTTTTGCTACATGAAATAGGTGGATCGTGGATAAATTGTTTAAATCTTTGTAGCCAAAATCGAAATCTATGTAGATAGAGAAATACCGTTTTTCTAGTATTTGGATGTGATTCTGACTCAGAAGAAATACAGTAAGAATACGGTTTAGATTAGCCATTTGTTTTATTGTTTCATTTATATGCGGCAGCCGTGAAAACTGACTTCTTACATTTGTTTTCTCACTGCTAATTATGCCAAATTTCTAGCTCTCATTTTTAATTGTAGTGAAATAACAAAAACAGATAAAAAGTTGTGGTCTTGGATTTTGGACAAAAAATAAAATTAGATGTAATAGGTTTTAAAATGATCTAGAATCAACTACTACAGTTCTACACTGTATTCTTTTGAAACACAAACAAAAATCATAAAAATTGGTGAACTGGAATAATCCTAAATCTACATCTATTGTGACATTTTTAAATTTTACAACGTCACTATCTGGGCCACCTAATTCTTGATCTCTAACTTTTACATTCCTTGCTCTTTGAAAAATGTCCCAATAGCACAAAATACTAAAAACAGCGAGAACAAGAGGTTTGTCATTAAGCGTGCAGCTAAGACTTGAAATTTATTTCCTGTATTTTGTAAGAATTGCCCATAGCATTCAATTCAAACTTTTGAGTTACATTTGGAGAAATGACCTTTGCGGAATACGTGACAACCAGTGTATTCAAAGCCATTTTTTCTTAAATATCAACCATAAAACTGGTATTTATTGCATACATTAAAAATTGACAGACACAAATAAAGAAAGCTATAAACTAAAGAAAAGTAGGAAGGATTAGAAATATGATACACATAGGGGGTGTGGTAGTTTACATAAGCAATATATCTCATTTATGAAACAAATAAGGTAACTAAAGCAAAACCCACTTGAAAATCAGGTTTTATTTAAAAGATTAGTTTCTTTATAGAAACTAATAATTTTTAATTTAGATGCACCTTGCAGTTACCATATCAACAATAAACCTATATTTTATGTAATAAAAAAAACCCGGTTCACATTTTGCAAGATATAGTAATGTATTTCCAGTAAAACAATGCAAAACTTTTTTATTTTATTTAAGCATAACAGTGTGTATGTTTTTAAATTATGTTCAAAGTCATATCAAAATAAAAACTCACAACATTACTTAGATGGTTTCCTAATAAGCAACTCATTTTACAAACTTGACTTTGGCAGTCTTACAGTCTTTTTTCTGTCGATATTTGTGCAATTTTGCTTTTGTCGGTCTCTATTTTTGAAATTGACAGATAGTATCAAGAAAGATGACTTAGTAGCTGCTCGTTTGTCGTTGGTGTAAGATACTACATGTTTTGTTGAAATACCACCAAAGTAGCCTTTATTAATTATTAAGGTAAGCTCTTACAAATCGAATATTTCGTAAGGTTAACATTTGCTGTAGCTAGAGATATGCAATATCAGTTACGTTATTGTAAGTATAATCAATTTAGTCTGGGAAAAAAACTTAATAAGTACCTATATTAACTGTTTAGAACATCTGTTCAACTGTTGTGAAACATTAGTGTTCTGCGGGACAGTCTTTGGGAAATCCTGATCTAATACAATAATAGATGAATACATTCAAACAAGCAGCCAGGAAAGCGTCGAAGAATATCATAACATAGCTTCTGGTATGCATTCTATAGTCAAGACTAAGAATTAGTGTATACAACACTTCTTTGCTCTATTCGCTCCATTTTTCAAAGTTTCGATAAAAAGTCACATTTTTGCAAGAGGTTTAAATTGGTTTGTAGTTGAAGGGTCTCGAAGGAGATATCACAAATTGCCAAGCTTGTTTGATCATATGGACTGTCTCACATGTTCAAGAATTCCTAACGTATTTCGAATAAGTTAAATTCCCACAGATAAAGGTCGAGAGCTTTTGAGCCTCTATCACCAATTCACCGCTCAGAATGACATCCAAAAGTTTTCCAGCTGTGTGACTAGAATGGATCGGAATATCCTAGTGCATATATCACATAGATACTGTAGCACCAAGAAGAACATCTTTTAACATGATGAATCATTTCCGAAAATATTCTATATTATATCCTCATTCAATCTATTTGGATAATTAAATAGTCCAATCGCCAAAACAAACACATGGATTTTCTTCAGTCCATAATGTAACATTATAAAAGTTAGTGACACCGTTGCTTGCAAATCTAAAGAGTACTAAACGAAGGAAGAAAGAATTGTTAGCGTATTCTTTTGATAACCAAAACCAAAATATCTCGCATGCAAGAAAGTTCACTTCTTGTAATCCTTGAACTTGTTGCAAATGATATGAGCACAATTGAAATGCGCCAGCCATTTGAAGAATTGAAATCTTCTGCTGCAGATCTTTTCTGTAGTAATGAAAAGATTTTGATGTGATCAAGAACGTATTTCCCTAACCAAAAACTGTATCGAACAAATGACAAATTTCATCTACACTGTAGAAACAAATCTTGAAAAAGCAAATAAACAAAAACAGACAAATCCATTAACCCTCTCCAGGAGCGCTTACTTATTAATCTTAAAATCATCATATTGATTTTTGAATGAAAAGATATTCTAGTTTGGTTTTAGTTTTTAGATAAAAATAGATGTATTTACATTAATATATGGACGACCAAACAGCGTTTAATTTTTTAATAGCGTCCCTTCTTTGCCCAAACGAAAGGAAAAGTCAAAATTTTAAAGCGGCAAGCTTTGGAAAATGCATTGTTTGTAGGTTACAAAACAACCTTTTGCATCAAGGTATCATAATCCCTACACACGGAGGGTTTTGAAATGTCACGAATGTTCGCTCGTATAATCTTGCAAGAAGTACAATTCGGAACATAACTCAGATCTATTATAGAACTTTTGGACTGGAACACTAAATGTAAATTATGCCAAATGCTTAATTAGATCGATTAGTCCTTATAAAAACTTTTAGATTACATAGGTATAGACGACCAAACTGTAAACTACGATGATGCTTAAGCAACAAGCCTTCCTGCAAACTTGTATGCTAACCCGGCTAACCTCATCAATCTTAACGTAAACAAATCAAATATTTAATGTAACCTGATACAGCCGATTAATTCTCATAAACCTTGTCGATTTCAGCCAATCTTCTATATTATTAACTACATACATTATTGACTGTTGAAGGTTAACCTAATTCTAATTTTGATTTATGCAAACTCGAAAATAGTTATTAGCGAAAAAAGCGAACTCCAAATTTTTGCTTTCAGATCGTTGACTCCTTTTTTGCATACACACGTACGTGAACATCGTAAAAATTTTTATGATTTAAACGAATGCGCTGACTGATGGTAAATTCTAATAATTGTAGGTTAGATCAACCTGTAATTTTGAAGCTAGAGGAGGTCCACCACATCTGTTATAATTTTTTTACAATGAAATTTTTGCAATATAAAAGTTATTATCATTTGCATGAGATTTCCCGCGGGACGTATTTATAATTTATTAGTATGATTTATTTGATTTGCTTTCGAACTAATTATCCTACTAGTTGGTTTCTTATGTGATACGATACTTACGTAATTATTATATACGGCCAAATGAAATTCTACCTCATTACTAGTAAATGAATTATAATTTTGATATGGAAAAAAGATTGAGTAGTTGATTTCATGTGAAATCTTAAATCAAAATGTTCATGGATTAATCAAGGATGTAATGCAAAACACGTTCACAGAGGTTGCCACCTCATAAGAATGCATGTAAATCCATTACACACGCAGATTATACACTACATGACATTACAGTCTGTGTTGTGTGTAATTTGTGCGTTTCTGTTTGACTTAACACGACAAAACAAATCTAAGATGATAATACTCGCCAGGTGTTCTTAATAACACTTACTGGTTACATACAAATAAAGTAATTTATGAGATCTTACTACAGAGATTTTTCGGCTACTTTGGATCATTTTTGAGAATTTCACTCTTAATTGATATAAAACCACAAGCGGACTCACTTCGTGGTGACAATTAAATCATTCTTGCAGGAAAACGTATTCCAAATCAGGAAAACCTGCTATTAAAGAATAGGCTTCACTGACCTATAAATTCTATAAAATACTTGAATGAATAGTGAATAGATAAAAAAAGTCATTAAATCAAAATCGATCAACAGCACTTAGAAAGGAAAACAATAACCATTGTAGAAGGCTAAAAGGTATTCTTTAGTTAAGTTTCTCCCCGATTACTTAAGAGATTTTTTCTTTAACAAGAGCTTTTTAAGAAGTGATAGATAGACCTCGACCTCGAGAATCTTGAACTCCAGCTGCGTCTTCACGTCTGCCCGAATAAACCTCGCAGCCAGCAGTCAATGAGCTTGCAGGATTGCATCACACTGCATTTCATGCATACATTTTCGTATTTTATTTTAAAAACTTATACACATTTTTAATGCTATTAAAATCACGTATGATAAGTGAGGATGAAGAGTGGAAGGAAACACGTATTTTCGATGTTTTGGAATTTATATTTTAAAGGCTTTTTGCCAGTTTGTCTGTTTAATATCGAATTAAAATGCAAGAATGCAAAGAATGGTATGAGAATATGAACGTTATGGTGTCTTCATTTTTGTTTTTATTATTTACATTTTTTATTTACGGAGGAGAATCTTTTATTTTATGTGCATGATGTTATGGAAGCAAAATAAATTGTACAGTTTCGTATTTTTAAACCTCCTGAAATGAATGAGCTTATTACCAGTTTTAAAGCCTAAATTAATTTTAAGACGCGTAAGAGAGTTCTTGGTAATTTGTTTTCATAAAATATTCCGAAAATATTACCATATAGTACCACAAGCTAAAAGTTATAATAAAAACATTGAGCTTGTGATGGTAGTTAAGGTTGAAGACTGCGTTTAGCCTAAGGTGACTTTTATAATAATAAAACATCCATATTCATTTGCATTTGAGTTTAAAACGGTCAGTTTAAAATTTCTTTATTACGGTTTATAAACACGCTCATCAAAGTCAGGCTGAAAGACCATCGCATAAACATAACCTCTATCTTCAAAGTTTTTATCTTTCACTTCTAGGGATATACATACCAATAATTATTTTTATTTTTTGCAAATCGATGTAAGAAGATAATTATTATTCAATCCTTTTAATAGCATTGTCATTCCGTTTATTGAGATTTTCTGATAATTCGCAGTATTTTTCATCATACACAGTGTGATTCACAGAAAACAATCCATCCTCGACAGATCGTAAATACAAAACAACAACAATAAAGAAAAAAGGATCTACAAATGTAAATAAAATCCATAGCTATAATTAGTTCAATCACAAATACCACTCTGGCTACTGGAATACCTACACCTAACCTCAAAAATTCAAATTGGAGAATTAGATTCAAATTTCAAAAGTCTCCGCTGTATATGAAACTGTTTATCTTTCTTTGTTAGGTTTCATAATCATAGACTGCAATTTGCCCCCAACGTCTTTAAATTCTGTAATATTTTAATAAATCATCAATATTACAATGAAACTTTCTTCTTTTACCAATGTGAGTGTCTTGTTTATCTTTTCCACCAGATCATTACAGCCAGCTTAAAGTAGGGTTACCAAATGATGCTTCTCTCAGGCAACGTTTCTTTGACTAATGTAATGCAGGACACTATAAGAAATTTTTGTTTCTGCATAAAACTTTACTTGCTTAAAATTCTTTTGTTTTGTACTAAGCTTGTATTGCATGAAATTAATCATCATTAATGTTTTGTTCCATTTTTTATTTTAAAATTCGACAAATTTATTAATAATATTAGAAAAGGAAATTTCATTGTCCGACCACGACAGTTTCTGATCCAGCCTACAAACTTATTCCCTCAGTGAAGCAAGTCAAAAGATAAGAACTCTAACTGAAACTTAAATCACCTGAATTCTGGGTCTTGTTTTTCCACAGTTGCAGTTCCTGCAGTTAATGTCGAAAAGTCGAATCAAAAGTATTTTTAAGACAAAAGCAAAAATTAGGGATTGTGAGACTTAGATTGGCCCTCTTTACATGTTTTACATGTTTAGTAGATTCAAACGTCATTGGATGAATGAGCTGCTATTGTATAATATGTTAAATTACAGCGGCTTTCATTGACTTTTTGCTTTTAGAATTCGGTATCCTGCAAACAGGCGTCAAACATGGTGTACAAAAACTAATTTCGCAGAAAGCACTGATGCTTTAACCTCTTGATCTAAAGATTCTATACCTACAGAGGAGCATGTGGAAAGCCCAATATCAGGTTATCAAAATCTAAGCCTATAGACAATAGAATACCAAATTCTTTAGCATGAGATAAAAATAATAAGCAAACGATACATCATGACGGGGTTTGCAAATTCCAAAACCATAACATAAACTAAGCATTTTACCAGTTAACATAAAAAATGTTTCTAAAAATGAAAAGAGTAGAAGAAATTGTAACAAGAATGGAATAGAAACCATGGAGAAGGCGCTTTGTCTGTGTTATGGTTTACAGTCTTCAATTTCTATTCCTCATTCTAACTATTACACGCGGTTTGAATCTCAAGTCGCTATTCAGCTATGGTGGAAAATACAGCCAAGCGAACCGAGTAACACTGTCCCTTCTGCCTATAATCTATTGCAAGATTCATTCAAGGGAGATGGCTTTTACTCAGGAATGATTTATGCCACGAAAAAATGCAAAAGTTAGGTTAGGTTAGATTTCAGACACTAAGTAGCATTGTGTTTCTTAAGAGAGTGTGTCGCTTCTCCACTTATCTCAGTTATGAAGAAATAGAAGAAAGTAGGTACTTTACGAACTAACCATAAAAAATTCCATCTTAGTATTCTACGTTGTTATCGGTGCACAGGAAGAACAGAGTACTCTAACCGTAATACTGCATCAATTTCAGAAATTTCTAAATAATGCAAAAACAATGTATTTTACAAAAACGTAGTACATAGATTTCTTTATTAAATAAAGTAGATTTCTTCGGCGTTTGTTGTTTCTAGAATACTAAAGAAGTAAAAACCATGAGATAAAATTTCCATATCCTGTATGGATAGGAATTAGGAAAACACTGCTCTAGATGAGGTTGGACGTGCGAATAACTAGATAGTTTTGGAAAGATGATTTTTGTTTCTACAATAGGTAGTCAATAATGTTTCATAGAAGCATTACTGTTGTTTTAATTTAAAAACTTTCATAAACAAGAGAATAACTAACTATCTACAACATATATCACTGAAAAGCATTTACAGTATTCAATGATATCAAAACCAAGTACACTTTCTAATTAAACAAAATTCTTGTTTTCTAATTGTTGAATTTCTTCCAACTCTGTACTCACTGAGTTTCCCATATTCGTATTCGTTACAAAAATATTTTGCTTAAAAAAAGGGAAATGTTTATGGTGAATATATAAGAAGTCTAGGACTATTTCTAAGAAACAAAAACTAACTAAGTAAGTTAGGTTAGGATACTGGTTGAGCATAGATAAAAAAAATGAAAGCACACGTACAAGTAAATGTAAAATTACGACGGAAGACTTAGAAAAATTTAAAAGACAAATAGAAAACCAAGTGTTACAACCCTACTAACCAAAACATGCAACAAAGTATTCCAATAGAAAACGAGGACTAAAAATTAAAATCTATATCAGTGAAGCGACGATAAAAATAAAAAAATAAACAACTGTATCAAAGCCTACATGAGCAAAACGTCAGCCATTAGAGAAGAATAAAAGCGCAGGAGGAACACAAGAAGCGGATAAGGATATTAAAAACTTTAAGAAAAAGGTCGAAAAAGATGGCATGGAGGAAGCTGTGCGAAGAAGTTGACCAAAACCCATGGGTCCTAGGATTTAAAATTGTCACAAAGACGGAATAGGCAAAGTGCAGGTGTCACAATTAGAACAACAGTAAGAATCGAGGAGGCAAGAAAGTTATTTCCAGAATGAAAAGACACTAAGAAGCAGGAATTGCAAGATATAAATTCTACAAGCGACTCTAAAATTACATACTAAAAACCCAGATGACTTACCGGTGGAAATAATAAGACATACAAGACCATATCTAGAAATGTTCAGTAACTTACTGCAATATGGAATATTCCCAGGAAAATGACAAGCTTGATTTTACTAGAGAAACCAAAGAAAACAGAAACTGATACCGTTTCATATTCATCTTAATGTATATTGAATGTGTTTAATCGATAGCTTAAGAAAGAGATTGAAACAAACTGTCAGAGAGACTATTTAGATTTCAAAAGAGTTACAGTACAATAAATATGTTGAAACTTGTGCAGCAGGTAGTAGTTGAAGTTAGTACAGGACCATACATAAATAGGAAGATAATGATAATCATAACGCTAGGCCTCAAAAACGCGTTTCATTCGGCATCATAAAAGGTAATAATACAAACACTTAAAACATAAAGAGCATCGAAATATATTTTGCAATTAATAAGAAAGGTGGCTAAATATAATAGGAAATAAATAAATAAAATTGACAAGGGGCGTTCCTTTAGGATCCATTCTGGGACCACTAACATGGAACATTCCCTGCAGTGACATATTAGAAATCACCATCTTGGAAGGAACAACACCATAATTGGGTACGCCGATGATATAGCATTGCTATCACAGAAAAAGACATTGAGACACCACTCCATACAACCGAAGAAGTAAACGTTTAACTGGTAGAGAGAACGACTGGCACTGTCACTACAAAAAACTGAGACGACGTTAATAATAGCTAGAAGGATAACAAAAAAATTGAGCGTTTCGGTGGAAAGAGTGGACATCAAAACAATTCGATGCAGTGGATGAAATATCTAGAAGTGGTCTTTGGAAAACTATGCAAACAACAGCAACATTCACAAGGAAAGCAGAAAAAAATCCGAACAACTGCTATTTATCATGCCAAAGACAGTAGAGCAGGAAAGAGTCGGTAGTGTTGTCTATCATCTTATATGCAGCCTCGATAAGGGAAAGAGCAATGAAAAAAATATAAAGATGCGATTACAAGAGTTTAACGGAAAATCTTAATAGGACTTACTAGCGTATACCAAACAGCCTTTACGGCAGCATTGTAAGTGGTAACAAGTATACCTCTAATGGAATTAATTGCTGAGGAGAGAAAAAAGATACATGACAGAAGCATTGACTTAAGCAAAAACAAGATAAAAAGATATAGTGCAAAAATGGCAAAATGCATGGGACAACACCGTTGACAAAGCATGGTGGACAAAAAAGAAAATACGAAAAAATAGACTTCCACTTAACCCAGGTGCTCACCGGACATGGTTGTTTCCAAAGCTATCTCAAAAGAAGAGGCAAAGTAGAAAATGGTGAAATGTAGCAAATCTGAACAAGTTCGTTAGATAACATTCAGAAACTTGACCAAAGTTATCAATGTAAAGAAAGTTGGTGATACTGAGGAGAGAGAAATAATGGAAGACAGTGGAGAGCAATCGTGCAGACCAAAGAAATAGAGAGATTGGGCAAGATACATTAGAATTTAAGATAAGAGTTATGATTAACTTAATCTGAAGAAACTCAAAAAATTTCTGAATGTTTAATTTTGCAATCTTTATACAAGCAAAACCTTTTGATACGTCCCATGGTATTTTAGTATTAGTGTTAAATATACAGATTTCGTGTAATTGGAAGATAAAATTTTTGAAATTGACGTTATTTTGCACAATTCTTATTGCAACAATTACGATTGAAATTGACAGGCTGAAGAACGAGAAAGAGACATGTTGTACACCAGAAGATAACGGAATAGATCAAATACAACATGTGGTTGTAGAGAAAAGCAAGACAGAGCAGAGATCAATATTAACAAGGTGCTAACCCAGTCAATCATCTTCATCAAAAAAAGAAAAGTGAAAGAAACTACAAAAACATGATGAAGCTCTATATTATTGCCAAAGCAGTCAATATAGCAGAAGAATGATACATGTCTTTGTGCTAAATTTCAAGATTGTTTATTCACAGAGAAGATTAGTCAAAAAATTTCTGTCTTGAAGATACCTACCTATCAAAGATCGAGTCCATGCAATGATTTTAATAAGGCTCTCCAAAATCAAAAGGTCAAAAACCAATAAGTGTTGGAAAGACTCTTGACTGACTGAATATAAATTCGAAGATACAGGACCGAAATTTCGCATTATATAAAATTTTGCCTTTGCTAATAATAAATCCACATCCAGTTTAGCTTCAATTTGGAATTTCTGAATTTTTCTTTAAACATCTTTAAAAGCATTTTCTTAGGGTACAGTTTGTTTTCATAAAAAATATTTTATTGTCACTTGCTATCTAATTTTAAGCATTTTTTATATAGACACAACTCTGCAAGAACATAGTTATTGCTTCATTTAGGAAAGATTGCGTTATACTAGGGTTCAACGTGGACGTCTGGACGACAACAAATGCAGTCATTAATTTTAAATGTATATAACTAAACTACAGAATAAATTAACAATGCGCCTTCTAAAAACAAAAAGGAATTAGCGAGTTTAATTAAAATTTTACCTCGCAGGGACGTATTCATTTTAAAAACTTAAATAGAAATCCATGACATCTCGATTGTTTGCAACGTCTAACAAAGACATAATTTGTTTCCTTTTTTTCTGCTAAATCTTGTAAACCTAGACCGCACATTCATTAACTGTAAATCCACATGTATCTCACATAATAATTTAAGAGAAAAAACGCAACTTTGACCTAAAAGAGCACACAACAAAAGCCGCCTGATATTTATCGAATTTAGTAACGTTATAATTTTTTTATGAGTAAAATTACGAGTAAAGTAACCAACAAAACAAAGTCAAAAAATCTCGTTCGTCATCTCACTTTCTGGAAAAGAATTCCTCAGGCTACGGTTTTTGCTTTGAACTTGTTCCTCAAAGGAGAGAGAAACTGTCGTTTTGTTCGTTTTGTAACACGCTAATTTAGGGTTTATAACCCTGCGAGGTGCATTCGTGCGCTGCTTTGCCTTTATTTTAGTAGGTTAAACCATTTCTTTTGAGAAGAGCAACCAGCATAAATGTTTTTATAAAACAAAAGAGGCCAGACGTATTTTTTTCTTTATGTAAACGTTTGTAACATTCCGTGTCGCAACTGGATTCACTATAAAGTTAGGAATCTTTAAGCTAAGATCTAGAAAAGTTAGGTAATAATCCGAAACACATTTTTTTTTATTTTATTCAATAATTTTCCATGGTTATTAATTCCTTGTCTACATGTTTGTTATTAATGTTATGGCAAATTTAAAACAACTAATGAGGCTAATTTAAAAAATCTTATTATTAGTCAAAATGAATGGAATACCTGTTCAATCAAGCATTACCAATCATCAGCATCTTCAGTAACAGACGAGCAGATCTTTCTTCTTTTTGAGGTTAATGCTCGTAATAGCAATTGCTTGTAATATAGTTTTTTCCTCTTTTTGTGTGTGTGTGAGGTATAGCAAATTATTAGTACTATTATTATCATCTATTAAGGGAGATGACTAAGATATCTAATGAATACTCGAATTACTTCTTTATTATAAAATTGATATCAATCACAATGCTCCAAACATTTTTCATTCGGGCATACAAAATCTTAAGAGATTTAATATTCTAGTCTAAGTTTTAAGGCAGTTAATACACATCATGATGTTTGCATAATTTGCATGCGAACCTTGTAATTTCAAACGCCCGCCGCGCCGCTGCTCGATTGTGTTGTCCCGTTCTGATCATTTCTCAAACACGATTTTTGCCAGCAAATCTTTTTTTGGGTAATCTTAATCATGTTAATTAGCACGTTGTGGATGCAAGGCAAATGCGCTTTGGTTTTGTTGCATCGCGTTAATTGTCAGTAAAATTAGACATTAATTTTTAGGTTTGCAAAGATCGTTTATATAAATGACAGACTGTACAACCTCCCAATTTATCTTCATAGTTTTTGTTAAGCATAAAAAGAAGACAGCAGCGTTTCTTAACTAGACTTTAAGTAAAATAACATAACATTATAATAAATGAGAATAATTCGGTTGAAACCAAAAATCAACTATTTTCACTAGTATTCACACAGAAATTTTAGTAAGCACGGTAGCAATTATTTAAAGAACTAAGGTGCTTAATAAGTGAAAGTATATTTTATTAAACCATTAAGGTTTACAGTTTTCCTCTCTCCGAAAATGTGACATGCAACTACGATCAGTCAATATTAAATCCATTAAATCAGGCAACAAAAAAATAGATATTTTCAGAGTAAAATAGCACTAGATAATTTTATAGGAACCATTTTCATCAATCAGGATCCATATTCTCACATAATTAATTGCTTTGGGTATTCTTGGTTGTGGTTGTAGTAGATAAGCTATACCGATTCTGGAACAAAATCCCATAAACTATGGTACCGAAAAAGCTTATTGTTTTTCCAGAAACAAACAGGGTTCACTTTATACGGATTTCTAATTTCTTTAGAATCTCTTTCTTTTAGGTTAAACTAGGTTAGGTTAGTTTAAGGTAGGACGCACTCTCCCAATGGAACGAAACAATATCGAATAGTAGGGGCCAAATACTTACAGAGTGGGCAGTAGCTCATGGACTAGCTACATGTAATGTGGGAAACGTTCTTACTTCCGAAGTAGACAATAAAAATCATTTGTAGCAGATGTAACATTTGCCAATACAAAAGATGGAACGTAGAGGACAAAAGACAAAAAAGAAAAGAGACAAATAATGCATAAGTGTAACGGCAAATCTAATAAATAGTGTGTTTCATAAAACAACATTGTCTAGGTAGCAATACAATGTTAAATACGAAGAAAGGATAATTAAAACACTACAATGTAATTTGATAATAAAAAAGCCAGATAGCTATGTAGAACTTATTACTGTCATTAAAAGTATAGAAGAGAATGTACTGCTAAAAGACAAACATTTACCAAGGCTAGAAGAAAGCAAGGCCTGGACAGAGAATAAACTGGGCAGAAAAATAGAAATAGAGCGCTCTAAAGAGCAGCACTCACAATTTATGTGGTGAAGTCGACACGAATTTAATAGTATATGAGATATAAAATAGCGACTAAACATTTAAAGCTTAGCCGAAGTGTTAAGATCCCATTGAGTAAGATGAAGGAAGTGTGTAGTAAGCTGTTCTCAGTTCACGAGGATGTAGCGTGGGGCAGACAAGACCCTTTAACAAGTTAAAAAGCAAGAAAGCTCTAGGATCAAATTAAATAGCTTATAGCAATGGGAGTTTTTTTCCCCAGTGTGGAAAATTCCAAAGGTTATATTGCTGCCTAAACCGGTAAAAAGCATTAACGACGAGCGGTCTTAGAGGTCGTTTAATTGTACTAGACGAGCTGTTTGAGCACATTATTAAATTTAGATTAAAGAAAAAGTTAGATCATAAGCTTTTAATTTCTCACCTTGGACTAATTGTTGAGAAACTAAAAAGGCGAAGATTTTCGCAATATTTAATAAACGTTATAAAAAGTTAGCTGCAAGGTCAAGATTGCGAAGGTAATAAAAAAGTAATCAAAATAAACAGCAGTGTTCCACAAGGGTCTGTGGTAGGACCATTATTATGGAATATTGGTATGGCGACGTATTAAGGATCTCAGTACCAAAAGAAGTTGCATCTTATGTATCTGCGTACGATCTAATTACAGTAAAGAGTTGTCGTGCCAATATACCTTAAATTACTCTGCAAAACCGTAGAAATAAAAAATACGGTAAAATACTTAAGGGTTATGATGGATCGCAACATTAGTTCTACCGAACATATAAAGCAAATCTCCAGAAAGACAGAACAGTTAACATCAGCATTGTGCAAATTAACTCCTAGAATAGGAGGGCAAAAATTGGTGTAAGACCAGCTTCTGTCGCGTATCCTATCATGCTGTGTGCCGCGACGGCGTGAATGAAATTCTATAAACGGCTAAATATTGCAGTAAATCTCAGGAAATACAAAGAAAATTATAAGAATAAGTAGGACATATAGACCTACTGACTTTTTACTAATTATGGTGGGACTGATATAAGAACTGTATAAAATGGATCCAAGTAATATAAATGAAAAATCAGCTAAAATGCAAACTATATCTACGTGGCGGACGCGATGGGATCAGAACACTAACAAGGGCCAATAGGCAGAAAGAATGATTGTAAATATCGGCGAATGAGAAGCAAACATAGATAAGTAGGCTTTTGTACACAACTACTAATGGGTTATGGCTGTTTTTAATGTCTACTTAAATGCTATAAAAAACAAATGTAGTTATAGATGTAAGAAATGGTATTCAGATAAAGTAGCTGTCGAAGAGAAAATAGGCAAGCGATTGACACAATGACTAGAATGCTAAAGAATGAGCAAACGTGGGATGTTATAGTCAAGTATCTAAGAAAAGCGACGAAAATTAGAATACAGTTAGAGAGGGAAAGGGAAAGAACATAATGTGTATGAAAAGGAGTAACCTCGCATAAGCATAGACATAGCAGCCAATGATGCCCGGAAGTAATACCCAAGGGGTTTGTTGGATATCTCGACACTATGCTAGGGAGGAAATTTTAGTCTGTGGGCTGCTGAGACACCTTCTCAGTAGAGTCGAGCATGCTACGTCATGTGGGCAGCGCGGCATTTCCTCCGCCAAAAACGGAAATTCTAGGAACATTATAGGTGAGGATGAGATAAAAAATAATTAAATCCATAAACCACGAAAAATCTTAATGAAAACAGCCGGTCAGAGGTTCGGACTCCAAGCAGGCTTTTCGCGTTCAGAGCGTTAAATAATAATTGGTTAGTTAGAATTCCCCATATGTCTAAGGCAAGAAAAGTTGAACTTTGGCGCCAATGGAAAAAGAACTATAAAGTAGAAATTGTCTAATTATCAAATACGATATTCGGCTTTATTCGGTGAAATACTACATTACTTCCATTAAGCATACAATTGATCGCGTTTGATCTGGTGCTACCGATGCACTTTCTAAAACTGTACTAACTGAAGTGACCTACCAGGCCTGATAGGTTTCACTAGATTATCTTAAATAACACGACAACCCGACCACAACACAAATTAAACAAACATTGGCAGAATTTTTTAAATTAAAAAGCAAACATTTCGAAAGCTAAAACAGATCGTTTTGCAAGACTTTAATTTATTTCAAGAAAATAGCATGGATAGTGTAAAATCGTTTCTTCTCATTATTAATAATGATCAAATTTGAACCACCCCATATCCACAATCACAGTAGTTTGATTGTAAATTGAATTAACAAATTGTACTTTTCCCCGAATCTCCATACCTACCATTAGAAAAATGTATTGGTAACCTGTCCAAGTGTCCCTAGTAATAGAGAAAGTTAGGAAGGTCTGAGAACATTCCAAAGTGTTTGAGAATTTCTGAATTCAAGAATATCTGGCAACTAATAAAGTTACTTCTACTAGAAATTTCGAAGAATGAAGAAATATCAAACCTGACAACTGTTTACTACGGTCAGAATGATCCAAATGTACCTTAAATTGTATTTCTTAAAAATCAGCCAATTATTATAAAGATTGATTCAAGAAGTAGCTCGCAAACCCACCCTTACGGTGAAAAGACTATCTATGCAAGCTAGAGAGGTAGATTTATTCAATTTTCAGAAAAGGTCACCTACATAATAAAACCAACTAAACAGCTTCATGCTAAATTAAAGTTCAATATTTTTTTTAAAGAGGTAACCTAGAGACAGGCTTGATAGGGAGCTCGTTGTCGAGGTCTATTTTTGGCAATTGATACCCTAAAAATTAAGATTTCCACAAAGGCAAATTCTTTGTTCTTATACCGAAATAGTGTCTGAGATGGAACACCATATGCCTGAAAGTTTCCAGTGTAGACTTTGAATTATGGAAGACTGGAAAAGACTCTATTTACACTAAAGCACAAAACAGATGACTTCCAAACGCTGTTAGTCAGTCAGACGTTTCTAGGTATCCTGTCTAAGATTCTAGCTTTGTATGCAGTCTTTAGATTCTAGAACTTTAAAAAGGTTAATAAACACAGTTTTCGTGAACTAGTGAATTATTTAAAATTGATGAAACTGATTGACCATTGATCAAAAATCATGACATGTTTGATTGCCTTAAAGTTCAGATCTTCAAATATCAATTGTTATAGGTAGAACGAAATTATTGGAAGAAGGATGAGATAAGACAAAATCAAACTGGTGGGTAATTTCATTTCAATGTCATTTAAAGTTCAGACATGTTTCTTATGAAGAAAAAAGCTGAATAAATAAATATTTATAATAGTTTTTGTATTATGTATTATCCTTTAGTTTTCATTTTATTTTTAATTAGATCTTTTTCTTTTATTTGTAGAAAAACAAGAGAATACAGATACAATTACAATGGCTAAATTGGTTTTAAACTTTCGAGATTTTAATTTTTACATTTTCAATTTTTTTTAAATACTTTTCGGATAAAAAGAAATATAATACCGATATCAAAATAAAATTCGTAATCGGTCATGTTTCAATATTATAATAGTGGACATAAATTGTATTTAACAAAAAAGAGCCACCAAGGAGAACTAGGGCAGTGAATGCGATACAAAATTTAAAATATGCAGTCTGATATTATTGTCTAAAAAGAATCTTCACGAGTATTATTATTTATGATGTGCACCTGTGTGCGAGTTTATCTCCTTATACGGACAAAACTCATGCATAAGTTTAGGGAGGAGAACGTGCCTCGCCGTCTTCGTCTTCTTCGTTCTTCGAGTTTAAAAGGCATCTGGCGTATGCAAGAGATAGGTTTTAACAACATTGCACTGTTTCTGTTCTTTGTCTAATGTCCTCTCTTTCCCTCTCTCAACATCATGAGACATAAGCATACCAGAGAGACCGTGAAAAAGCCTTTTATTGTGTAATCTTATACCACCATTACCATTAATTATGTGTGTACTATAGATAAATTTATCGAAAGATTTAGAACTATTTAGTTACTAAATTCTTTAAGAGAGAAATTCTTAATTGTTAGAGGTTATTGAATCGTAATCAATTAACGCGCGATTAATTTAATAACTTCCTTGGATTGTGCCTCGCCTTCTTTAAAACATTTTTCTAGTGTTGTCTGTCCCCAAACTATTTCATATTATAATTCTTCTCTTCAATCTTTTAAGCAAAATACTTGCTTGCTGTCAAAATTATTTCCAATATGATATCTTAATTAATCATTCGAGATTAACTAGCGATTTCTTTTATCTATCATGTTCATCGCAAATTTTAATTAGACTCGATCGACGTGTGTCTGTGTCTAGACAAAATGTAGACGCGAGAACAGAACATTATTAAGACACTTTGTGTGGTCCGAATAAGGATCGTCCAATTAAATGCGTGTATTTTCTGAGCACGAAGATGATGATTTTTATGTTGTTAAATAAAAGCTCGCACGATACTTTCGCATTAATACACATTCGCGATCAATCTTGACGAAGAAAATTAAAATTGTGTGAATAATTATACTCTTCTTGTTGTAATTTTTTGCATGTTGCTAATTTAGAATTGCTTTACCTTTTTTATCTTAAGAAAAAACATTTGTTTTTATTTTGAAATGATACTGATGTTTTCTCTTATTCCATATAGGTTAGGTTCTTTCCAAATCTATTTTCATTTCTCTTTTTCCCAATACTCTTGCTTTATAAACTTCTAGTTTAATTGTTTTCCTTATACGTCTTTCACGTGTTCGTTAAATTCGCTTGGTGATCAACAAAAGATCTTATTGGAAGGCTGACTTGTCTTGATGTGATTACGATTTGGTTCAGTGATTCTACCTTGTGTCAGTTTTACAACTATCGTCCCTACACGTTTTAATGAACTAAATCCAACACCTACTTAGAAAAAAAGTGAAGCGCTTTAGATATTTAGATCGTATATTTGTTCAAAGAGTAAGTGGGAGTAAATCGAACTCCTAGTTATCCTTCATGTAAATGATCACTAACTATGATCCGCATAAAAGCGCTAAAAATATTTTACAGTATAGTAAACTCACGGCAAAATCTTTCTTATTGGTTGTGTAACAAGTGATGAAGCAATATCAGATTAAACTCTTCAGCTGATTGTTACTACAAAACGTCTATTATACTACTCTGTACTGATTATCTCCTTCAGAGGAGGACATTAGAGGCATAAGAAAAATATGTTCACGCTACTTAAAATGTAGATAATTTTGTATTTTCGAGAACTGCAATTTATCTGAAGAAGTTCTTGTATTTCTTTCGTAGAATACATCGTCTTTGAGCAAAACAGAATCATGAAATGTCAGAACTTGATTTTGCATATCCTGCTTTAAAGACGGAAGAACAACAAATTATCGCTGATAAATCGGAATTCTATTTCTTAATTTTTATAAACCTGGGATTTCAACGTTTTATTATGCTTTTATAGTGCAATGGTACCGTTTTCAGAAACAAACTTCATTTGGAATGATTCTTAGTTGCAAATCAATACTTTTGATAGTCAGAAACTTATATTCCTATAAAAAGGAAGGTCTATGCATGATAAGATTTCAAGGGTTCTCTTTCATATTTCTATTACCTCTTTGCATGCAGTCTGGAGGAAACTTTTATGTACTTACTATCGAGGGATAAAATGACTGAGTTTAAAAGACCCTTAAGCTTCAACGGATGTCCGAAGCTACACAAGAATTCAGCACCCGTAGGAACCTCGAGGTTCTCAAAGATTTAGGCTCTTGCAAAATCCGAAAACCTGCGCGAATCTAAAGGAGATCCATAACATCACGGAATTTGTAGAGACCTGAAGGTGCATAGAAAATTCAAAGAAATACAAGGAATCTACGCAAAAGCATCTCCCATACGGAGATAAAGGTTAAGATAGTGGCGAACAGAATACAAAACAGCAAAACCAACAAGTATGTCACAGAGGAAGTTTATTTTAGCTCTTTCGAACAGGTTTCTTTGACTTCTAAAGTTGATGATTGGTTAATCTATCCCTACAGAAACTTCTGAAATTTATATAAAACATATTTATTCCATCTTTGCCTACTTGCATGAGATGACGAGAAAGCCTCAATGCTTGATTCTCCGCAATGGATCAAGTTTAAGAGCTCTAATTTGTGATCTTTGAACCTCTATGGTTAATCAGTCATCGATCATATGGAGATCTCTCCAACATGAGATGCAAGCGTGTAACATCCTACGGAAAGTTGGAAAAATAGAGAAGAATGGATTAACGACTTTTCAACCTTCTTGTCGCATCTAGTAGTCAAGAAGGTCCGTTCTAATGAAGAAACAAACAAGTCTTTTCTGTTTTAATCTATTTAAATTCTAGTTATAAAAAGTCAGAAATTGTGATATTTTGTTGTAGGTTTATCGAGTTGAATATGGAGTTGGGGTTCGGGTTTCAATTTCGCCCATAGCAAAGTAGTAATAAAGACGAATACAATAGCATCAATGACATACGTATTACACGAAGAAAAATATGACAAAGGCATTTGATGATTATATAGTGTTGACCAGAAATTGATTGATTGAATTTAAATTCAATGCCAAAAAAATCTAAATTTACGTAAGAAAAAAAAATGATACCAAAACATGAAGAAACTGGCAACAATGAAAGCAGACTCATATTCACTATTTATACCTGATTTAACACTAACATCTAAAACGTCATAAAAATAATACCTTTCGAAGGTCATTATCAAAACGAATCAAAAGATAGCAATCATTTTATTAAATAAACATTAATCTTTACTTCCTAAATATGTGTTAATATTGCGAATCAGCAGAATATTAATGAATACTGCAGTAAATATCCATATTACTTGTTCTAACCTGGTTCTTTGTATATTAGAATATTTTATCATGCTATTGGTAACTATAAAATAGCCACAACGCAGATTTCCCTTTCTCATTTCTGCTTAGACAAGAGACATCTTCTCCTTGATAAATTCTCTGAAAGCTGCTTTTAAATTGCAAAATGCTAATAGTTATTTTGCAACCATACTATTGAAGATGAAGAGTAAACTCTGGTTAAAGAAGAATCTAAATTTTTTCTCGATATCTAAGAAAGTTTTAAATTGAAATATTTATGTTCTAGCTACTTTTCTTGCTGTCTTTGTTATTATATTAAAGGCAGGTAAATATCAGAAATATCTTCTTGTCAGTGGAATCAATCGAGAGACAAGACTAACTTTTTTACAGATTCTTTTCAACCGTTAAATATGCTCCAACATCTTCATTGAGTAAAACAAGTTGAAGTTGTCCCAGTACACATGTTTACATAAACTTAACAGTTGCAAAATAATCTGTGACCTTATTTAACCTACATAATTCCACTACACTGACTATCAGACATAAATGGGTTATCAAATTAGGTTGTAACGATACATTTTTGGTGTACGCAATTGTAAAGATAAATACAATAATATATGATTCGCTTTCATAGTGTTAATATCATAAACGACAACTTGCATCAGTATGAAGATTGTAGTCTAACCATAAACCAAGAATACTCTATCTGAAACTTTTAATGCCTGAAATAATTGTTTGCCTAATAAGCATGGAAATCCCTGGGCAAGTAGACCAGTTCTACTGTCCAGAAGTTTGTAGATTCGATCCTTTTTACAAACTAACATAGAGATGTTCAAATTTTACTTTAGTAAAAGTGTAAATTAGAGATTTCTCTCTTACCATGGCAATAAAGTAATTGAACAATCTTGAAACCAGGTCTTAATAGTTAAGATCAGTGTTCTTTGAGTTTTTTTTCCTACGCAACTTACTCTGATAGTCTGCTATTGGTAGATCTTTATTTTAGGCTTATGTAAGGCAAAATTCCTCTAACGGCTAATAATAAGCAAGTTTACTAATTTTCTCTATCTTTACATATTGGACCACTATATTATCGTGGATCTTCTATAATGATTTGATAGCACCAGTAAAGAAAAACAGATTTTAAAAAGTTGGTATACTTTGCTAAGAGAGTCGCTATACTATGATTGTGGGGAACTCAACTAATATACTTGAGCTTACCCTTATTATCTCAGAAACAAACATGAGCATCAGACGAAGTATTCAACTGTTTTAAATTCTCCATTGTGTAAAACCTAAGGAAAGAGGATTTAATGAAATTTGTGACCAAATCAGTGCTAATAGTAAAATTTTCTAAATGGTATATTTTGGCTTTATTTGATTTCAGGAATAGTCGTGGAGAGAAAACACAACTGAAACACTACGAATCTAGTTCGCTGCACTCTTACCAATGGATAGATTTGGACTGTAATAGTTTAACCCTGAGCTGAGGAATAAATAATTTACAAGTTCGGGGATCATTTCAGATCTATCCAAACGATAAGCATCAAGATTGTTGGGAAAACAAGCTCTAATGACGTGGTATAATTATTTTAACCCTCCAGACAGATTTGGAATGAACGGTAGTTGCATGGTTTGAATAAAAAATCAATAGTGAATTATTAGAAGCTTTCATCAAATGTGAATTGTAAAATAACTTTGATCATGATCATGTTTCTAAAATAATCAATAGGAAGAGAAAGAATTTTATAAACCAATAACAAAAAAAATCGTAAAACTACAAAACTATTAAAAGCAATAAATTATGAATGGACAAACAAAAAAATATTTAAAATTCAAAGCTCATATAACGAATTAGACAAGCACTTCTTCTTTCAATTTTTTTCTCTCATCTATTATAGATAATGTATTTAGAAACGACTTCTGGAGAGTTTCTAATCAACACATATGTTATTAAAACCGATAGCGATAGGTTAGTGTGGTTAGTGTATTAAGTCGGGCTGAATATTTTAAAGTCAAGGTAGGAAGTGATCCTATCATGTTTATAAAATGCAGTGTGGGTGGGTGCATCATTTTAAAATGTAGAGGTGCGTTGACCTTATTTATTATTATTCCAACACCTTTCCAATATCCCCTTTTCAAATATGTCCATTACTACTAGAAGGTTGCCGATTACATGATTGTTTAATATTAATAATAAAATCATACTGACGCAAAGCCATTAAAGGGGTGAAAGGGTAGTTTTGCTTATTTCACAAAGGCAATTCAGTTTTATTACACATAAACGGACGGACATAAATATGCAAATGTAGGTGGTAACATGAATGAATCTTTTGTGCAGACAATGACCAACTACTTTTTTTACACGACTTAAAACGTGACGGACAGACAGACAATCGAAATGTTATTTCCTTCATTGCTCGAATAAATCGTGCTTAAAGCTATTTCATTGTTTTTTTAGTATTTATATCGATCAGCGATCTTCAATTGTCAGTTTTGCATAATAATAACAAAAGAGTACGTGATAGGTTTTTCGCTTTTTAACAAAAGAATAGAACTTGAGGTAAAAAACAAAAACGCTTGATGAAGTGTTGTAAAAAAGGATTGTTACGTGTATCAATAACATTTTTAGTACCCTAGTCCATGGGAACGACATCCAAATATAGAGAAAGCTAGTTAACCGCAATGTTAATGGACCTCTTAAAATTGAACTGGTTCTTCTTCTTATGATTCTTGAGATGCGTGGGATGCTTCGGAGATATTTAAAAAAGTTCCATTCATTTTTATATGAATGAAACTATGATAATATTTTTGTTATTTTATTATGCTAAATTTGATTTTTACGTTCATTTGGTTTTGTTTTTAAAACATAAAATGAAAATGTTGAACGTTATTTTTCTTATTTAGTAGACATCTGTAACAAAACGGTTCTTAAATTTTGAGTTATTTACCCTTGTTAGTCTACAGAAAATTCAAGTGGCCATTGATTTTAAAATTGACAGCTTTTAGCGACCACCCTCTTGGTGCCTTCCTTTGTGCCCGGCACGTTCTCAAAATAAATCTTTCTAAAAGTTAAAAGAGAGCAACATAAAAATTTTGTTATGGTGCGAATCCTTGTAATCTTGAGCTATTATTAAGTAGTTTATGATTTTATGTGGAATCTTTCAAGAAGGTTGAGTTTCTAATATTAAAGATGAAATGCATACGGAGTAGTTTCATTTTTCATGCCTTTTTCATATAGCTTGCTTCTCGTTAAATTATCTGAGTATTAAAATTTATGATATTGAGGTCTTAGAGTTAAATAAATCTGCTTAACATGAAGTCGTGAGACTTGAACTGGAAAATATTTTAAGGCTATTACCATTGAGTAATTCAACTTTGCATCATTATTTAATAAACTTCATTATCAGTTAACAAATAGCATGCACATAATTGATACTAATTATTGTTTCATTTAATTGTTTGTGTTATGTAGAGTCTTTTAAGATCTAATAAATCACAACCAGAATGAATAATAATACTGAATAATATACGGTTATACCTAACAAACATTATCAAATTTGTTAAGCTTTTTCCCACTGTGATGATTTCTTATAATGAATACAAAGCAAACGAAACTGAGTTTGTTTATTAAAACATGTATAATTGTTATTATTAAATTCTAGCTGAAATAACTAATAAATCATAAGATAATACCAATAATAACCACAGTGAACAGAATTAGGTATGGTTTTTCTCAAGTCCACATTAGTAAAAAGTCGAATAAATAAAAAATTATGTTTCTTTTTTCTTGGTATAGATAGATCTAAATAATGAGAATTTTTACTTTTTATCACAAAACTACGAATAAAAATAGTTATTGAACCATAACTTTTCAGAATAATACTTGCGGTTTCTTTTTAATTTTAATCTTATCAAGCGCGGTTTTCTAATTATCTTTCATTGAATGAACCCACAAAATCTCAAACTCATCCGGAAATCAAAACTTAACTTCCTTTTTCATACACAAGTGTATAAAATACAATTATTTGATAATGCGTTCATCTTTTTATCTCATTTTTATGTTCGGCATTTCAATTTCTTAATTACAACTTTTAAAGAATAAGAAAAATACAGAAAGAGTCGGAAACGATAAAAGTGCCCATTTAACATTATTTATAGGGTATTACCCTGTATTTACTCAAGAATTAGTATAATGAGCTTGCTCGTGTTTTATAGAGTCAAGAACGGATCGTTTGGTATATTTAAAAGTTCCCAAGTTTGAACCACCCACTTCGTTAAAGTAAATGAACGGTTGTTTGCCGACTCCTCTAGTACAACGATACATACACACATTCATTCATTCGTGATTGTTTTTTTTCCGCCTTTTTACATTGACACCCATATGATAATGCAGCTGGCGTGCATATTTTAATTTTGCAATTTGCCTGCAGTTACATAAACGGAGACGCGGAAAAAATCAAAAGATTGTTTACATGAATGAAATTCTGTTTTTCTTCTGCGGTTTTTTGTTTTGAGAATAAACAAAAAGATACCATTTGCAGACTTATATAATAATAACAAAAAAATATATAAAGACTGCGTTTAGATCTAAAAACCGATCCAATACATCTTTATAGATTCTACAGATCAGTGATGATTCGTGAAATTCTTTTTTGGTAGGACAGTTTTAATGTTCTCACTTTTCAAGATAAAACCTACTAAGATGCGATTCGACGTGAGTATCGAATCAGTTCAAATCGTAACTTTTACAATTTTTTGTCTTGTCATACAGATTCAAACTGACCTACACACACTCAAGAAAACCCATCTTAATATACCAATGGATCCTTCTCTTGCTTTATCAGTTGGTTTTATCATTTCAGTCAAATAAGGATACTTATGTTTAATGTCATATTCACCTTAAACTTGTTGGCTTTAGGCATCGAACAGAGAAATTCAGAATTCAACATTGGAATTCCTAAAGTAGTTTTGAAAGAAGAGTATACCCAACAGACAATGCACAAAATCAATACTGGACTAACTTATTTTAAAGCAAAGCTTGCAAGTCAAAGCAAAAATGTCAAAGTGTTCAGAGAAGAGAATTGTGGAAATGACCAAATACTACCAAAGCTATAACAGAGAATCGTTAGAAGCTAGAGATAGTCTTTAAATTTAAAGAAAACAAAACAAAAAAAAGTGACACAGGTTTTTATAAAATGGAAGTACGATAAAAACAACACAGAAATTAGAAGAAGATATACAATCTGCCAATAGCAGAAAGTTGAAAAACTTGTTATCAAAAATGAAAACCATTACCAGAGAATACATCAGGGGTGGATGCTTTGAAGCAAATTATATTTTAGATTCCTGTCATAGCAGACGCAGTTTTGTCAACTTCTACAAAGCCCTGACTTTCTTTGGTCTTTGGTTATATCATCGGGTTTTTATCGTAGCCGTCAAAATCTGAACGGGATCAATATTATAATCAGTTCTGTACGAATCTCGAATGTTATTTTCTTTCAATTTGCAACAAAGCTTATAAGTCTCTCTTCCAGCGTCGCAGAGATTGCATTGGTATTAATTTTAACAATTATAGAAGTCCATACACTTTTAGGAAGTCCTTTCTTAGTATTTTGGGTCGAGTAGAGAAACGTCCCTACACAAAGTCATACTTTTAGAAGATCGTCTGTCGATGGATTCTACTGTGACATCCATTAAGATGTTATATGTTACTATTTGAACTTATCTAATTCTTTGTACATTTATCAAAAAATAAAAAACGTACGGCTCGCTTCGGGAAAATTTTCTTCAACTTGTATACCTTTGTTGTTTTCGCAAACCTAGTTCACTATTAGCCCGAAATAAAAATTTGCTTGATGCATTGTGGATGCAAATCGTATCGCACTGTATTGGGAGAAATTGCTGAAGAACCGTTTTCACCATGGCATTAACTTTCAAGCAGATCCAGGTCTTTAATTTGCATGTATTGCAAATTGGCCCAAATACCTGATCGTTCTACCCGTCCCTGGAATACATTCAGCAGAATCACAAAAGGGACAAGTACAAGACGTAAAATGAAAATGTTCTAAATTGAGAAGGTATTTCTATGGAACTTATAATTCATACGAACTCATCAACGATAATCAGACCCAGACTCAGCAGTGCAATCAAATTAGCACAGTGTCAGAGTTAGAAACACTGATTGATAAGAATGAAGATAGCTTATGGCAGAACAAAAACAGATGATTACATCTCTTTTAGGATTCATCTGATATGCTTGGTATAGGAAAGGAAACGGTGGTTTTTGTGATATTTAAACTGTCTTTGTGCTAAGAACGAAAATATTTCTTAGACTTGAGTATTAATTAACATTAGCAATGTTAAGTGCATATTTTGATAGAAATATAACCACTTTACCATAGAGTGATTCCTTCGTTTATGCACCTATATAGCATCACATCTGTGAAGTTAGGGTTGTTCAAATAATCAAGAAATACAAATGGGCCCAAGTTTCGAAAAGAAACCAAAAGCTTTTACGCCAATTCTGGCAGTCCATAAAAAGCCTTTAGCATCCAAATAAGCACAATAGTTATTTCATCGATCACTTTTGTTTCTAAAACTGCAATCTCAACTTACACAACTTTTATTATGCTACTAATATTACAAAGAAATTATTTTTTGATGAACTCACCTTTTAACTACTAAAATACTACCACAAAATGTGCATCTGGTCTCCCGATGAAATTAACAAAAACGTCAATTTTAAATTAACTTTCTTGTTCATATTTAAACGTTAAGTTTATAAAACTAAACTTTTAATAACAAAAAATGACAAGAGAGTTATAATTTTGCTCATTTTACTCTAAACACATTAATTATTGTAATTATCCCTTAATGAGGGGCGGTATTATTTAATGTTAGAAAATTAAACATTTCTCTTCCTCTAAATAATTCTTTGTAGAAAATGATTACAACAAACATTTCAATTTAATTAATGAGTGACGTAAACATGTAAACAGTTAATAACCAACATGTATCTATAGTAATTGAGAACGTCTTTAGCATGCGCACCCATAAATACCAATTACCGGGTAATTTTACTGCAAACCGAAGCTGAACGACTTCTGGCTTTGAAAATGATATCGTGCCGTGTAGCGGTTTTCTTATCTATTTACAAAAATCGTGGGAGAGCTAGTCAAGGGTTGGTTTTTAAAAATTACGAAAAATATTGCCTCATTTGTCAGTGAGCCTGTGTATGTGTGTGTTTGCTCATCCAGCTGTTTTCACAAAGGGGCTGTTCTTTTCCTCTCATTTTATTGTTTTCTTTGTGCCATATGTTGCTGTTGTTGTAAGAACGAGAATGAGAAAAGTGAAATTGAAACTTGTCTTAGAAAAACCTCTTTGGATCTTTTTAGAACAAAGAAAACGTTAACTTAAAAAATATTCTGCATTAACTAAGTTATTACTTCGATAGTATGAATTTATAGTTTTGTAATGATTTTCCTAAATTATTCTTATCAGTCACTCCATTATTCTCTGTCATTACGATCATATTTTTGTTAGGTAGGTCAAGGCACGAGACAACGCACATCGCACGCTCTATTAACTAATTAATTAAACTTGAATCAAACCAGTCATACTTGTCAAATTTTTGTAGGTTAGGTTGTAAATGTTTTTAATTTGTGTAAGCATAATCGCTTGTATTAATTAAAAATGCTTTATAAAACTCTTCTTCGGGTTATTTTTTTCTATGCAATTGTTTTTATCTTATTTTTCAAACAAATCTCAAGAGCCAAAGACGAAAACATAATTCATATAGGAGATAAGCATTCAGAATCATTTCGTCAACAAGTAGTAAGAATATAAAGTGTGTTTAAAAAGTATGTAATAAATCCACTTTCTAAGAAATCTCCTGTTTTTCGTAAAACACTTTGAAGAGTACCTCTAGAGGTATTAAGATCTTTTTATATCTCTTAGTCTCAGTCTTAATGCCATTATTAATATTAGAATCATAACGTGATGGATGTCCAACTGTGAGATTATCGATGATCTTTAAATGACACTGATATCTCTTCCTGCGTATTATAATTTAGAGGTATTTTTTATTAGAAAAGAGTAGAAAAATGCAACAGCTCATTGTCATTTGCAGTTAGAACTGCCTACTAGTACAATTCCCCATTTTGGACTCGTTAATTCCATTACCTATTGGTGTAGAGTGTGGTATGTCGGAGCGTTCATCTTGAAAACTACTGTCGAAAAGTATAAAATGTACCTCAAAAATGGCGAAATTCAATAAACTTAAGTATCCAAGAAATCCCATTAACATGCTTCGCAAAATACCCAAATAACAAACTCATGGAAGGTATAATAGACTTTGCCTGAATTTTGTATCTACACTGACGGGAAGAAAGACCCTCAAATATGATAAGATTATAAATGAATTTCAATTATTTACAGTCACATAGTTGTCGGTGAACCTAACTGACGAACACCATCACCATTTTTGAATGTTACACGTAACTGCACTGACCTCTCTCTTGTATCATAGGGTTGTTGATCAATGATCAGCATGTAAACCATGTAGGAATTGAATTTACCATCAAGTCATAGCAAAAGTGTTTTGAAGGTCCATTCCTGACCGTTTTTGTTGTAAACTGAATAATGTAGATTGTAGGATGTAGACAACCATGGTTACTGAAATACCCATTGCAGCATCGTAGAGCAAATTAAGGTAAACAGAAGAGGTAAATGTGGAATGATAAATCAGATTAGGTAGATTATGTTAAATTAGATTAGTTTCGGATAGACTGTTCGTCATACGTTCAACACTAAATTTAAACTTACGGCGCCCATAGACTTCACCGTTAGATTATAAAGTTAGACTTTTGACCTTACGGTAAACATTATTGCGAATCATAATTAAATCAGTTACTATATGACTTTCACAGGAGTAGTTGCTGCCGTGGGAACCAGTTTGGTATTCGATAAAAATCCTTTTCTGTTTTTAGGATTGTGACGCTCAAGATCCATCAAATAAGGTACGGATGAGGAACTTGTTAGATGTATGGTTTTGAACAGAAAATTAGGTACCATTATCACCATTGAACAGATTAATTAAATTAGTTAACATTAATTTCGACTTTTTCTACAAAAGGTCCGTCTTTTTCTTGTCCGATCAATTTATTTTCCATCAAATTAGTTCGGCTATTCTACTGTAGATATTTTTAATTTAGATCTTTTGATTTTTTGATTATTTTTACTCAAAGACCTTTACAACAACAAGCAACACCTGATTCTTGAAGAAACAGCTTAAATCATTCACCTTATATTCGATAGAGATAGAAGTATGGGCTCTACGGTCCCGGTCGTAGTATTTATGAGATGATCGCTGATTAAAGGTTTGGTGATGGGATCAAGAAACCAAACTCAATTCAAGGTCAAGAAAGAGTGCAAGTAAACCATGACGATAGCCTCGTATCTGTACTGTGAAGCCTTGTCTAATTTGTCTACATGAGCTTTCTCTTGAAACTGAACATAGTTTAGATTCATTATTGAAAATCTGAAGATGTATCAAAAGGGGTTTAACTTTCACGTGAATGCCTTATTGTGGAATGAACTTAAAAAATAATAAATAATACGAAAGCAAGACCGGACTAGTGTTTGGGCACCTCACTGAAAAAATCTTAGTTAGAAGGGTGGGTAAAGAACTTTCACCCAAGCCACTTTTTGAACCCAATCCGGCCTTGCATGAAAAATAAGAAGAGTTTCTAAAACTGTCAGAAGCTAAACGTTCCTAAATACAGTGGTGAAATGCTGGTGGCTCATCGAAGCAGTCTTTCGTAGGTTAAATACCATACAACCGGTTTTAACTTCTCAAAGTTAAATTGACAAATGGGAAGGGGTCGGAGGAACCTAAGTATCTTGATTGAGGTCCTCACAGGCCACTGTATTCGTAAGTGAAGAGAAGAATCCAACGTGCTCTAAATGTGGGAATGGCAGTGGAACGTCTTTTCATATCCTGGAAGAATATGAGGGTTATGAGAGGCTGAGGTTTAAGACCTTTCAGATCGTTACCCTTACAAGAAAAGTGGTGAATATTCTTCTCTGGGCCGATATCTTCAGTACGAGAGACAATCCTAGAGGTGGCAGGGGGGACGGCAAGGGATTATTAAAAAAACGACCCGTGAAGACCTTTTTGCTAGATTTAAGCCTTCCCCAATTACTACTACTATTACTAAGGTGAACTCGCCACATTCATCATATTTCGAAACTGACGTTTAAGATGGAATGTGTGGAAACTGTGAACATGATCCAAAATACCGTTTGTTTATAGTTGATTCCAAACGTTTAATCCTGGAATAAACAGCATTTTGTACGTATTTTAGTCGTGTAAAGTAAAACAATGTCAATTAATTTGATATCTTTTGTTATAGGTTGTGCCTTTTAATGATACAACATTTGTGTTTTTATTTACATCAAAAATCAAATAGATGTGATGAACGTCAGCAACTGCAGAGATGCATTTTAGATAAATTTAGAAACTTTTCCAAAACCATCAAACTCCAAGAATATTCAATTGGACAGAGAATATGGGAAGATTTTGTGTGCTAGATTATTATAATTAAAATACTTTTTAGCTCAAGAATCTTTAACCCACTTGGCTCATATTTCCATTAAGGAACATCAGGATGCCAGCTCAGACTATCTGCGGTTATTTCATATTTTAGTTACATATTATGCTGAAGCTACCCTACTTCTTGGTGACTCTGATGTATAAGTTCTAATTAAAATTATTTAAATTTGCTATATAGGCATACTTGATTTCCAAATAATAAGCTTTTTAAACAAAAGCAAAGTACAGTATAAGAAACAGTCGAATGTGAAACAGCCAAGATCTTCTGATAAGTGTAGGTGCTTTATATTATGGGTATGTAACAAACAGAAACAAAAAAAGAGTGAGAAGTACACTTTAATTTTTCTCTTTTTATGTGGAAAATTATTATTATTATTAATTTTACTACGTTCTACCAAAGAGGAAACCTTTATACTCTTTGGTTCTATTAAATATTTTAGTTGCAACAAAAAAATAAATATAAGAGAATGTTATATCTCCTTGGCGATGATAAAATAGTTTTTAGGACTTTATTTTTAGTGATTATATGTGAGGTTCTTTTTAACAGTTAAGTGTGAATTACTATTTGGTTTCTTATTACGACCTTCAAAGTATATTTGTACTAAAAATTTAAGATTGCATGAAACAATTACGCAATTTTCCGTTTAAACAAAAAGAAGATAACTCTAATAAGATTTGTACAAAACAAAACTACATAAATAGTGTTGAGAATGTTCTAACAAATAGATACACCTTGTTTTATTGCAAAAAAAAGCAGCAACACAAATTGTAAAGAAATCAGTTATACATCCATCAACGAGACGCTTCAGTGCAAACCATAAAAGCCCTGCATTTATTGACTTCAACCTTCAATTTTATTACAATTGCCACTCAACTCGACAAAAACTTAATTTACCCCCTGGACTCAATTTGTTGCGCCATTAAAATTTTATGAAAACGGGTTTATATTCACTTTATTTAGTTCCATCAGTTCCTGATTTAATTAATTTTGTGCTCTGTTATAATATTTAATTAAAGTTTCATTAAAATAAATTTGTATTTCAAATTGAATAAAATCAAAAAAAAACCGAACACTAAACTAAATTCAATCCCTGCTAAACTAGAAGTATAGGGCGTGTTTTTTTTAAAGGCTACCATTAAAATTCCTCTTGGCTGGTGCTCCTAGCGGGGCTGGCTTTTTTACGACACAGACAAAAATCTCTGTCCACCGCCTCTAGTTACCACATATCTTCTATTGTTATAATCTTTCAGACTGTATCATCCATCGTCGTCGTTGTTCGTGGCCGTTTTCGATGAATTTAAAATGCTTCATGCTATTAAAAACAAGCTCGCTAACAAGGTTGTATTTTTATTTTCAAAAATTACATGTAACCAAGTAGAAAATATTTCATGTCATAATAAGAAACTCTTAATTTTTAAAATGAAGGACGATAATAACAACCTAGCTACTTAACAATTATTTTAGTGTAGATATGGCATTATCCTCGGTACATTTTATAAATCGTTCTAACCTTACAATTCGATTAAATACGTGTAAATTACATTATAGGTAGGTATCAGGTGATTTTTAGATTATTCTTTACAGGTATGCGCTGGTCATTTTTCATCTTCAATATATTTTTGTTTTTTATCATTTCATTCGATTTTATTTTTGTTGAAAGGGTTTTTTGTAGTAAAACAAAAGTCTTAACAAACGAATGCAATATCTAATGATATTCAGCTGTATATACATAAACTGTTATGAAAGATTGTTTTGTTTTATTTTTAACCATTCGCATTCTGTGAATCTTAAAAATTAATAAGATTGATTATCTAGTGTTTATTATAAACCATTGCAGACAGTAAACTGTCTGTATATCTATGATAAACCTTGTGCATTCAAAGCAAAAAATACATAACTTCTCTAATGCAATTATTTCTTAATTTGACACTCTTCTGTGAGTCCTGACTCCTGAGAGTCCTATATTAGTTAGACCATTTCTTATCCTTTCCCGCAGTTGTTTTTTTTAATTTATAAATATAACAAACAAATCTTCTTGCAAAACAATTGTGAAATTAAGATGAACTCAAAATTTTGAAAACGAGCCGCCCTTCTTGCGGAACGATATTTAATAGGAAAGAATAGTGGGCAAAAATATAACAAAACGCTTCTGATTGAAGTCCGAGTCTGTGCAAATCTTTCTGGAATGCAGATATCGACATGAGTAAGTTAAAACAGATCTTCATTGAAGAAGTAAAAAAAAAAGACTAACCGTAAAATGTGGTCCAAGTACCTTAACAAAATGTGAGATGATCACCTACTCCCAGTTAGACTCTGAAGAGTTTTCTGTTAGATAAATGGAAGCTGTGGAGATTTTTTACGATGCTACATGGTTAACATAAATACACACACACATTGCACTTACAGATTCTATAATATTAACTACAAAAAAGAATACACGCTGGATTACAAAAAAATTGATTGAAGACTAATTAGTTTAGAGAAAAGATGTGTGAAGGGAAGAACATTAGTGTTCCCAAAAAACTTGCTCTTATACATTATCAATTGCAAACTTTTAATGTTGAAAGAGGTTTTATGGAATCATGTTTAGCTTTCAAGACATCTTGACCTTATTTAACTATTTGTAGAGCGTAAATGAAATACAAATTCTCACCATTGGAATCTAAAAGTTAAGCATCAATCAGTCGATGAAAGGAAGATAGGAAAAGTATTGCACATAAATCTTTAACGGAAAAGATAATTGGAAAAAATCATGCTCCGCAGATGCAGTTATTGTCTAATTCAAGAATCCATCTCCACAATGCGAAAGTTCCATCTGAGCAAAAGCGTTTTGACTATCTGATCACCTTTAGGTATCTATCAGTTAATATGTACTTAAGAATGGCAATCTTATATACACAAAATGCTCTTTAGTATAAACATTGTATAAGTAGTAGTATGTGAAGATCATACTAGCAAATTTCTGTTTTCAGCACATGCTTATAATCACCAGAAAATTGATGTTTACACCATATAAAATCGAAACAGTTCTGCCAAGCTTGCGCATGTTTACCTCAGAACAAAGAGTTTGATTTCTACAGAAGTACAATTACAACTTCTCTAATAGTTAAAGTATCATCTTCCTCTCTACTTCAATAAAGGTAAAAGTTTTAAAGGTATTTTCTTTAGGATCATCTCAAAGGTTTAACTCGACCTGATATAATCCAAAGTAGAATACCGAACAACATACAGTAAGCTGTAGACTTCCTTAAAAAATATATTCTTGATGAAGGTAGCAATCACTGTTGTAATTGATTGATAATATTTTGATTGCTAGTTCTTTGAAAAATACTTGACTATTAAATAATCAGATCGCTTCATCAAGAGTTAAAGAAAATCTCACGAAAAATCCCAGTAAACATAGTTACCAAGGTAACAAATTACGACCGCTTGAAATTCGTATAAAACATTAATGGTCAAGATTTCCTTCGGTATAGCAAAAAGAAGTGATACCTACTGTATGATTCATATAGCAATTGTTAAGTTCAATGCGTCGTCTAGTAAAAATAAATGGTAAAGTAGTTCAAGATTAATTATTTTCAAAACCTTTAGGAATTCTTGTGCAACATTTACCGTAAAGTTATTCTGAAACTTTTATCTAAACTGAATTTTATTTCACAGTCTATGGTTGTTTTTAGTACACCATTTTCTATATCCTTAAAGGATCTAAATTATCCTTGAAATCGTAAAGTGACCAGTAAAACTAGTATTTCGTGACTTGAAGAGTGAAGAAAATATTCGTTTCGCAATGAATTTCTCAAAAGCATTTCCTGTTTTTACTACTGTTTATCTATATCATTCATCAAAAACATCACATAAAGTGATATTGTCGAGAGTAATAAGTAATTAAAACTTTAGAAGATTAAGTCATGAACATTTCATATCGTCTTACTGGTTTACATCATATCTACTTGTATATCTATGTTAGAACTAAAAGTGCACAGAATTATTACAGTTGCAACTTTTGTAAAACCACATCCTTAATTTATATTGAACTGAAAGAATCATCAGGCGCGTATGTCTAAAATGAAATGAAGTTAATCCATTTTCAGGCATTGTATTACTTGCTACAGAGGCTTAGTAAAAAGGGATAAAAATCGAAACAAGAATTACTTTTATACGTTAGTACTTTTCATTCATATTCGACCTTGAATTCCTCTAAATATAGCAAAGAAAAAACCTGACAATAAAAAGTAACCTATAAAAGGTATTGACTTATTAAATATTGAATAACATTTTGTCCTTGACTGTCTGTTATGGTTGAAGTTCATTTTTAACGCTCCAAATGACGATTAAATTCGCAATTTTCAGGTAACTCAATCTTATCTAAATGAAATCGGTAGTGGTTGTACATAAAAAAGAAGAATTTAAGAAAAGCGTCCAACAATATTTTTCTTATTTTTATCCAGTTTTATTGCCAAAATAAAAGGCTTCTGTTAAAAAGAATTTTATTATGACCCAACAGAATCAGTCGTTAAATCGTAAAAGATTTTATTAAGGCATTTTTCTCTTTGTTTGTTTAAAGAGAGATGATTATAAAAGGAAGCGTCGCTTTTGCAAAAAATTTACTTCATTTACCCGCAATTAGTAGCAATTAATTGTTGGTTACAAGAAAGGAAAAAAAGACTCGAAGGAATAATTAAAAGCGAATTTATAATGTTTATGATAATTAAATTTCAGTATTTTTTTTGTTATGGTAAGTTATGTTTTTGTTATAATTAGCTTTTATACGGCCCATTATTTTTATCTTGTTTTTCTTGTTTTGCTAATTTGACAGATACTAATTGTTTTATTTAACCTCACTTTTTGTTACTTACAGGTGGTGTGATGGTTTTGATAATAACCTCACTATTTTATTGATGCAGTTTTAAATTGATTTAATTTGGTTTCTTTTTATAGAAAATATGTATCTTACTTCCGCATTAAATTAGTTTAAGACTGAACGAGTGATCTCAGAAATGTTAATTATTACTCCTAATTCTTATCTATTATTCTTCCAGCTATCAATAACAATTTGAATAGAATTACAAGTAGTTAACTAATCGAATAGTATCGACCTACCTAGAACTGTAACGTTAATAGAATAAATAAAAAAGCAAATCTATTAAAAGCATGAAAGAAGAACCTGTAGAAAAATTCAAGCTTTTGGTAATAGCGGAGTGGATATGCAAATTTATAATTTTCGATTCTGACGTGTTTAATCCAAACAGGAACATATTAAAATTGTAAAAAAAAATAAAGTTATCATGTATACATGATGTACAGGGTCTATTCAGAAAAAGAACAACAGATATACTATCAACTACTTGGTGATTTCAATCAAAATTATATTTTAGATTGATGAGAAGAGAAGACATTTCATTGATTAACAATAACATAACAAGCTTATACATTTATGGTTGCACACCAACAGCATAATAATAGAATAATTATCAAATAACTGTCTGTAAATAACTTCAGAGTACTTACCATAAAAACTGTTTTCAGGGTGTCTCGTGTGGCAGTTATCTCAGAATTCTAGTTATGAAATGGAAATTCGAGAAGTACAACGCCAAACTTTAGACAAAAGATCCCAAGAGAAAATTGTACAAAAAGAGAAATGAGAAATACCTCAAGCAATAATTCAGAATGTAACGCAGAGACAGTTTCTAAAATCATTACAAAAAATTCAGAATCGAAAGTCATGTTGTAACAACTAAATATATTAATTAATTAGAGAAAGAGAAGAATCAAGCAGAAAAAAATAACAAGATTGTTGACAAGACGTCCAGGTTGTTTCTTTACTGTACAACGACTTGTTAATGTATTTTAGGGTCAAAACCAAGAAGAACGTTTTGCAAAACATGATTCTTTTTTCTTTGTCTAAAAGTTGATGAGTGTGCATTCTCATTTGAGATGTTAATTGGGCTATTGCCACACTATGTTGCAATAAGTTGTTGCGATGTTTCGAAACTCTGCTTTCGTCTTCAGGCGTTCGCCCTGAGAAGGGCGGTTTGGTTTATTATTTTGCATTTCTAATTTACTTTTTTTC
>VTPC01001305.1:119844-200385 GCA_011009095.1 Ignelater luminosus
GAAAAAAAGTAAATTAGAAATGCAAAATAATAAACCAAACCGCCCTTTTCAGATATACTTAGATAGCATTCGTATGATGATTAATCTTTTGATATTAAAATTTAAATAATCGGAAGCATCTACAATAAAATGTAATAAATGAACATGGCGGACCGTGAACATGAGCATTTGTAACAATACGCAAATTGAACTACTCATATTTTAAACAAAATGACGTATTAGAGACTGAGCAGTTTGAAGAACTTTAGAAACTAGTGGGTTTTATTTTTTTTATTTTCTCGTAAGACGGAGGTTGAACCCTATGAATACCAAAACGATAGAAAATGGGTATATTTTTATATAACTAATGTGGGATTATTTAGAACTGAAAAATGAAAACGCTTTGAACAGACTATAAAAGTTGCTCAGACAACATTTAGAGATGCATAAAAGCAGACAACATGGAATAACTGAATATTATTGTTATTTATTTGACCGAAACCAAAAAGTAAAGGCAAAAGGAATGTAATATTAGAGAAATCACGTTTTCTGTGAAAAGTACATCTATAAAGTCTTGGATAAACAAAACAACTTACATTTCGATTTTTTGCTAATTTCTTTCTTTGTAGCTGTATGGAGAGTCTATGAAGATTTTAGAAAGATCTGATCAAGAGATCAAAGCAAAGCTATTTTCGTATCTTTCGATTTCTTTTTAAGTTGATACTGATAAAAAGACTTATGCAGACTATGAAAAGTTCATTAATTTTTTTCTCGATGTAATCTTACCTTTTTTTAAGGCCCACGAAGAATACTCAATTAATGATCGTTAAAAAGTTTCGAAAAATTTATTTTTAAATATAAATTAGAAATATCAGGAAGCACACCAAGAATAACAGTTTGTAAGCATAAAAAACATGCACTACTGAAAATTAAGTTATTAATGAGTAACATAGTAAAAGTCTACAAAAACTACTTGCATCTAGCAGTTTTGGTATTAGATGGGAGGATGGACGGATTTCACACCGGTTTCTTTTTAAAATAATTTCGCTTTTTATATAGAGTTAACAAGTTCTATACAGAATATATTTTGGTAATTCCAGTTATATTCATTCACAGCTAATTCGATTCTTTTATAATTTTCCGTATACCAAATTAACTTTTTTACTAGACTTATCTGATTGCTTCATGGCAATTCGACTTATTGTATAATACCTTAATTTTGTTTTTGCATTGCTTAATTAAAATAAACGGAACCAGTCAAAGGTCTTCAAGACATTTCTATTAATCTTTTTTGATCACTTTAAATGAATCATTGGGAGCAATCTAACCTCATTTATATAATATTGTTATTTTATGTCGTTTATTGCATTAATCATTTGTTTTAAGTGCTCTATTGTTTTTTAACTAGCATCCCATACATACATAATTTTTATAGTACAAATCAGGAAACGTTTATTGTTTTAAGATATTGAGAACAGAGATTTTATTATTATTAGAGATTTATCTTGAATTTCATTTCCTTAATTCAATACTAACTGCAACTGCATAATAAGATAACGGCTTATTCAGATTTTTAATATTTTTATCATTCATTAAATTAACTTGTTAATTAGTGAATGAAAGCGTATTTGTAATTGCGGATTTTCAATTAAAATACTCTTTATGCAACCTAAACAATTAACTTCAATTTCCAATATTTATTATATCTGTAATTTATATCCTTATCAATTTTTTTGTTTTGATGATTTTCGAATATAATAAGTATGATTTAGAAAATAAGAAAAATGTAATTATACGATCCCATAATATTAAATTTAAAATTTATGGAGCAACTTTTGATTTTTAAATTTGAATAAAAAAAAGAAATTACATAAGAAAATGAAAAAAAAATAAAATAGTGACTTACAGTAAGTGTCGCCGGCTAAAAAACTCCATATCCTCGTATAAAGAAGTCCACTAGAGATGGACCCAAAAGTAGGCACACGTAAAGAGATGCTTGAAGTTCAATAAAAGGGACGTACACCGACTTACCACATCGAGAAGTCGCGACCGAATAATCCGCCTCCTGGTCCAGCCTGTATTTATACCCTCCGTTTCTATACCTTCAACATTTCAGCCCTTTGGTATCCAATTTTTTTCTTCAACTTGTATTATTTATAAATATTTACACTCTTTTGACCCGAAGCATTGAAAGATTAAAACAATTCTATATTATTTTTACTGAAACAATATATTTTATATCGCTCAAAGTAATTCTTCATATTTTACAATTTAAAAACGAGGAATAATAAAAATTTGTTTGAAGAAGCTATAAATAATACAACAAATTTAAAGATAGCATTATATTTAATTTATTAGCAATCATAAAAAGTTCCCAAACTTTAGAAGTATTTAAATTACTACATAGCTATCTAATACTTTTATTACGAAACACGAATCATCTGTGTTAAAATTAAACGCATTGATGAGAAACTTCATAAATCACATGTACCTGCGACTATTCTAACAGAAACTATTGTTTCATTATTTTCTACTAATTCTTCCAATCCAGAATGAAAATCTGCAACATTTCAAATAATTCTAAAATGCTGACATCCTTTCTTGTAATTAAGGACGCTGAATAAAATAATTTATTGGGAATAATTATATTAGTTAGAAGTTATGCTTCAATTTAAACTCATTACAAATTCAAATCAATACATTTTAATAAAGCTGAGCTGTCAATTTTGTTGCCTATACATAATTGTGATTTCTAAACTTTTTTTTATTCCCAATTAAGTGTATATAAAATGAATATTAAAATTACTTTAACAGCAAGAATTTTAAATACGTTAAAAAGTAAAGAGTTGTCAGTGGCTTTCGAAGAGGAAGTAAATAGAGGAAATGAATTATCTTTCTAGTTTCCCACTCCCACGATACGTTACTCGTGTTGTGCTAATCTCGTTCAGCCTTGCCTTACATTATTTTCTGCTGTAAAATAATTAATTGGGTTCGTGTTTGATGTTGAATTAAATTTTTCAATTACAGATAAAACGTTCTGATATAACCTACGTACTAAGTATTTTACTGCGGTTGGTTAAACCAAGAATATCTTTTAACAGAAATACGTATTGAGTTGAGAATGCTGAAAATCTAATCAGAATTGATTAACGTATCACTAAAACCATTCAAACTATAAATTGGCATTTATTAGTATTTTGTTTGTTGTATTCTGATTATTTTAACCAGTTAATCATCGACAAAGTAAATTATATGTAGAAGAAGGTACCTACTGATTATTCACAATGGAAACAAAAATGTATCTTGAAAAAGTTTTTCAAGATAATCATGTACTCTGTGTGTGCTAAATTAATGCAATTTGCATCCGTTACGAATGACTCAACATATTTCTTGTTAACAACTTGATAAAAAAAATAACATTTGCTTTTATCTAGAGCAATGTTATAATAACAATGATTTGATGTATTTATGTATGTATAAGAATTTTTACTGTCGTCATTGTCTTCTTTCTTTCAACCATACTTACCATTCCTTCTTATTTTCCCAATCTCTATTTTCTAATCCTCTTTTCTCCATCGCTACATGCTTCATCCCTCCAAGATCGTCAGGGTCTACCTCTTTCCATTTTTCCCATGGGGCTCTATTAGTTATTTTCTTGATTCGTGTGTTGTTATCACTCCTTCCCACGTGTCCATACTATTGCAGTTGTTTTTCTTCTTTATATATGAGTTATAGCGAGTTTTTGTTTAATGTATAATCAATTCCGTTCGTATTTCTTCGTTTGGAATTCTGTTTGTTCTTACTACTCCAGTCCATCTTCTCCGATATTCCATTTCTATTGCATTGATTTTATTTTTGTTTTCTTTCTTTATCACCCAAGCATGTCATTATGCTTTCTACTATTGTTTTATATATATATTCTTCTTTTTGTTTATCTCGCGAAACAGTCATGTAGGAGACTCTTAGTCGTTTTAAATTTTCCTGTCAGTTCCTGTCCTACCTTTACGGTTATTTTATTGTTTTATATAACGTTTTTACTGTTTCAATTAATTTTCTTTCTGTTCCTATTTCGTGCATTGTTTCCTACAGTTTATTCCTAGATACAGAATTGTAAGCTTTCTCGATGTCTATAAAGCCAGGTGAATTTTCTTGTTTTTGGCTTTTTTCTTTTCCGTCGGTTATCGTATCGTATGTATCTTCTAATTTGCCTTTTATATTGTCTTTTAGTTTATTGTTAATTATTTTTTCATATATTCTTAACACGGGTAAGATTTACATTGATACCTCTATACAAGACTTCCTGGAAAAATTTCTGCAATTGGGTACTGCCGGCAGTGTCAGCATTGAGCCATTGTCAAATCCGAGAAATTTGTCACTTCTAACCTGTAATTCAGTTGACAGTTCGTACCCAAACTAACCAGTTCTGTTTACATAGCGCTTTAAAAAGCTAACTTTGTGAAAAAAGGGGAACTCTCGCGTGAACATTTTCTAGCAATGATTTTTTACGATTTTCGAAGTAATTTAATACTTAAACAATGCATCGATTGGCTTAATGCGACTTTTGGTGAGGAAGCTCTATCGAATAGAACTGTTTATAATTGGTTTGCTGAGTTCCAGCGTGGACGTTCTTTTCTCAGTGATGAATTTCGTGAAGATCATCCATCCACTAACGTTGATGCTGGGCTTGAAATGATTGACCGAGATCGGCATGTGACATACCGTGAACTAGGAGTCACTTTGCGCATTGGCATGAAAGCAATACACACGATTTTACACGATCATTTAAACGTGCGGACGCTTTGCACTTGTTGGATTCCACATAATTTGAGTGAAGCTCAGAAGAAGCATCGTGTGAATTGGTGGAAAGAAATGCTGAAGAAATTCAACAGAGGTCATTCAAATTTAGTGTACGACATTGACGAAAGTTGGATTTATTCATACGAACCGGAAACTAAACAGCAATCCACTGTTTGGATGTTTCGAGGCGAGTCGAAACCTACAAAAGTTGTTCGTTCACGCAATGTTGCAAAGCAAATGATTGCTTGTTTCTTCCGTATTTCTGGACATGTGGCAACCATAGCTTTAGAGGATCGAAGAACTGTGAAAATTGATTGGTACACAACAATTTGTTTGTCGGAAGTCATCGGTGAAATCAGAAAAAACAATCCAGATCGGCGCATCCTTCTTCACCATGACAATGCATATACCCACACAGCTTCACAAACTGTTGACTTTTTAGCCACTGAAAATGTCGCATTGTCCATATTCGCACCAAATGACTTCTTTCTGTTCCCGACAATCAGAAACAAGATGCGATTGCCTGAAGCAGCCGTTGAGGCATTTAAGCACCTGGTTTCTGAGGTACCAGATTCAGATTGGAAAAAATAATTTGAAAATTGGTGTGAGCGTATGCAAAAGTGCATTGATGCTAAGGGCGAATATTCTGAAAAACAACAAAGCCATTTACTAAATTGTATCTGTGTTTTCTAAACTATTTGCAGAAATTTCTCCAGCAAGCCTCATAGTTTGTATACTTTCTTCAGTTTCCCTTTTTAAAAATAGATGTTGTGCAGGTTTCGCTAGGTCCTTTTCATTAACTGCTTGCTAGAAAATTCTTTTTAGTAAGCGGGGTAATTCTTCAGACCTATATATTTAATAATTATCAGCTCAGATCTTATTCCCTTCCTGGAGATTTATTATTTTTTAACAATTTTAAAATTTTTTTCATCTCTTCCTCACTTACTTCTATGTTTCCTTGTATTTGATTTCGCTCTATCATAAATTGTGATCGATCTTCTATCAAAAGGTTTTTATAGTAGTTCTTCCACTATTTCTCTTTAATGTATTGTATGTGTCTTTTCTCTTGTATTAGTTTTCAATGCCCTAAAGTTTACCAGGATTGTGAGCTGTTTGCTCCTCCTATATAATATTGCTCTATATTTTGGCATGCTGTTTACCCATCTATTGCTTTGTCTTTAGGTTTTATTCTTTTTGTTTCTCTATTGTTTTCTCTATATCTTCTAAATCCTTTTCTTTTTTCTATATATTATATTTATGTATGTTTTTGAATCTGTAGAAACCATTTCATCTTAAGCTTGTTCAATTAACATAATTCTATTATTCTTTTTTCATCTTCTTTCATAATATCTTCTCCAAACCGTCCCTCCTATTTTGTAATTTATTTTTCTTCCTTTTCTTCCATTTAGGTATTCTGCTATTATTATTTCTCGTCTGTTTTTAACTTTTTCGATTTCCTCTTTTAATGGTGCTGTCGTCCGTTGGTCCATATACAGGGTGATTCCGAAATAAAGGGTATCCTCTTAAAGGTGGATAGCAGTGTGATAGTACATACATTTGCAATAAAAAGCGGTAGGTAAAAATTGCATAGTTTTCGAGAAAAATGCGATTGAAGTTTAATCGCTAAGCCAAGCCGGTCCTGCTCTCATACCTTTACTTAAGCAAAAATCGATAGGGGTTGACTGACTGTCCTTGTCATGGGCAGGTAGTTCTTGCTATTTATGTGAGGTGTATAATAGTTTATCTGGTTTCTATAGTGCCATAAATAACCAGTAGGAACTTTTACTTTTTAATCTGCAAACGGAAAAATATTAAAATTTTACTGTTAGTGATTTTTTTCAGAAAACTTCCGAAGAACCAAAAACTTCAATAAGCCTTATGCTACATAAATAAAAATTGGTTGAATTTATTAAATTGAATTAAATACAGAGGTGATAGTTAGTAGTACCTTCCATACGTATGTTTAATTCAAGTAGTATGTGTAATCCATTGCCATTTAAAATGTTTCCTATTCATGTGACTAAAAAATAATAAGGGATTAAAATGTTGCTTGTGAAACTGGAGTCTAATTGTTCGTAACATAAATTTTGTTATTATTTTTTTTACTGTTTTAACGAATTTCAACAACCCTGTATGTTAAACATACTTCAGATTTAAGAAGGGAAAGTTGTAAGATGTCCAGGGGGTAGCTTATGATGGCATTTATTGTTCATTGTGCTACTACAGCTGCACTATTAGTTCCAAGAAAATAGGCATGTCTGGTAAATTTTCGTTCTTGCACTACAAGGCTTGAAAAAAACCGTAAATCTCCTTAAGGCGACAATACAAGAAACACTTTTCTTTTTCTAACCAGAGACGGCTTCAGTTTTTAATATTTAGGAGAATTGTCAAAATTTTCAACTTTCACGGAGCCACTTCGTTTTTCCATTTTTTGTCTGCTTTTAGCCTCACTTATCACCTATTAAAAGGATACCCTTTATTTCGGAATCACCCTGTATGTAGTATATCAATGATTGTTATCTCTTTCAAATATTGTCATATTTACTTTTATTACTCTCTCGTAGATAAATTCTCATGATGTTATAGCTTTTTGCCATTTCTTACTGATTAATATCCCTACTCCTCCTCTTGTTTTTTCTTCCTTTCTTACTCCACTCCAACAACATATTAGCACGTATTAGTCCACCTAAATCGTCTGTTCCGTTTCCTTTCTTTTTTGTTTCAGTGATAACCAATATATCGATTTTTTGTTTTATTCTCTTGAATTACTTCTAAAACATTCCAAGATAAGTTAACTCAGAGTTAGCAATACAAAACAATACAATGATTTCATGAACAAACCATGTAGTTGACAAAACTACTCTTCTAGAATGAATTTTATAAATAATAACAAATTGCTATGTTGATGCACTACATACAGGGTGGTTCCAAAGCACATAAATTCGACTTGAGATTATAAGGTCAATCGACACGACATATCTGTGTATTTCAGTTGCAATGTAATGGAAGCGGAATTTGTCGTCAGACATACCAAAGCTGCTATACACTGCGGACCTTAAGTTTGGAACAATGAAAAAAATCGGTAATAGCAATCTTTCGGGAAATCGCTGGTATGTGGTATAATCGCAATTTATACTAATATTTATTTATTTATATCCACTAAATTTAAATTTATATCACTAATTACATAATTATTTATCGCTGAGCAAAATTGTTCAGGTTTGATTTTATATTCAAGATACTCACTCTGAGCTTCTTTTTTATTTGAAGTTTGTTTCTATGTTTACATCTTAGAGCAGCTACAGCAGAAAAACCAATTTCGCACAGGTAAGCTGTGGGAAAAGGTAACAGTATCCGAAGCGCTTCTGCTTTAATAAGAGAATAATTGCAAGACAGTTCAGTCCAGAAATTTATTAAAGAGTTAATAGCAAAATTGGGTTTTTCTGGCCTGCTTGAAGAAAGGTCTATTAGTTGTTCTTCTTCTCGCGGCGATAGACCGGTAAGTGTGCTGTCAAATGGATTTATCACCCAATTCCAGTCACACAATTTAAAGTCGTCTTCTGCAAAAACGTATTTGCGGAAATTTGCTCAAGTTCTCTAAATGACCCTCCACTGTCTTTAACAACACTTTTTTATGACTCTCTTCCGGCGGGTAACTCGGGATAAATTCACACATCGTGGAAAACATCTCAAAGCAGTTTTCTTTTATTTTGTTATTCCATAGCAGTATTTTCTTACAAAAACCCTTCATCCTGTCACTTAAATCAAATATATTTGTATTCTTTTCCTGAAGTTGAAGATTGAGTGAATTAAGTTTTTCGAATATGTCTACTAAGTAGGACAGCTTCATTAAAAACAATCTGTCCGCATACTTATGACCCTCTTTGCTTAAGAATATCGCTATTTCATTTTTCAGTTCATAGACACGCTTGAACACCTTACCGCGTGACAACCATATCTGGATGACGAATAAAACAACAATGATTTATGTTCCTCTCCCACATCTTCACAAAGAGCAGCAAAATCCTTGATTTTAGAGGTCTGGTTTTTATTATATAATTAACTATATCAATAACTACTGTCAAATTCTATAGGTTAGAACAATAGCAAGTCTTCAACTATTGTATCACCTTGACAGAATCTGATATAGCAAATCAAATGGGAATCATCGTCACTGCTGTCTGTTGCTTCATCAGGTTGTATGACAAATAATTTTCCAACTATTGCAGATTCAAACTGTTGCTGAATATCCACAGATATACCGTTAATTCTTCGGCAAATTGTATCTCCTTAAGTTGTTTAGCATAGCTTTCACCAAACATTGTTTCTCGAAAGATCTGAGTTTCTCCGCAAACAATTCAAGGGGCTTACCGATATATTCTTTGTGCAAGGTTTCTAAATGCCTCTTCAATTTATTCGATTTCATGCTATCTGCAGCCACTTATTTCAGTGCTTGTAAAACTGAAGTTTAAGTACGCTTGGTCATATTTTCGTGTTTTTGATTTATAACAGGATTAGCAGTGGTATGGGCGTTGTTTACGAAGTAAAAGTTTCTTTGTGTTTGCCCTCAAGCTTACGTTTGCCTACGATTAAAAATCTATCCATATTTACTATAGGTGCGTTATATTATTACTTATAATCCCTTAATTTGGTTGTGAATAGGGATAGTAAAGACAAAATGACATATGACTTTTTATTACTAAAACAAACCTTACCGATCTTATAATCTTCGATTTAATCGATACAACACTACTTCCCCCCTTACAATCAATTATAATAGGTACTGGGTGAATATCTTATAAGAGGTCTCGTAACTGTTTGTGGCCTACCAGACGGAACATCGTTGGCTTGTGGATTCGGTAACGGCTGAGGTACAGTGTGCGTAGGAGACCTGGCTGGTGTTCTAGCTGGTAGGATGGACTCTCACTTGGAACATCTTGATCTTCACAATTCTGTCCAATTTCAACGTGTTCGTTATCACTCAAATAACTATGCATCAATTGAGACACATGAACTTTTTTCGCGTGGCCATTAGATAGTCTTACAATGTATATCATGTTCCCTAACTTTTGCAATACTCTTCCGGGAAACCATTTTCTAGATCCTTTTACATAATGTAAATTAACCAGTACCTTCTCATTAATTTCAAATACCCTGAAAGGCCGAGACTGTTCAAGCTCAAATCTCAAAATAGATTTATTCATACGCGGGTTAGTTACGGAAATAGAACATTTTGGTTTAAATTTCAACATTAATGACAAAGGAGACACACCCGTCACGGACGACGGAGTGGAACAAAGAGAATAAAGACACTGTTTGAGTCTGACTTTCAAAGGAACATTAGAATAAGCTATGGAAGATTTAATTAAGCACTTCTTAACCGACTGCACTTGTCTTTCTGCTAACCCATTGCTTCTAGAGTTATAGGGAGCTGTAGACAAAAGCTTAATCCCCCGCTTTTCACAAAATCCCTTGAACGCATCAGAATTCAATGGAGGTCAGTTATCAGTAACCATGACAGAAGGAACTGAAAAACGAGAAAAACATTCAGACAACTTAGACAACACAGCTTTTGTATTAGTAACAAACAAAATGAAACATTTAACCCATTTAGAAAAATCATCAATTAGGACTAACATTTTTGCACCAAAAATTTCCAAGAGGTCTAAGTGCACCCTTTCCCAAGGCTTCCTAGCACTAGGCCTACTTTTGACTACTACTTTTGATCTATTACGGGTAGACTGATAAACAGAACATGATTTTATATGACGCTCTATATCAGAATCTAAATTTAACCACTAGACATAAAGCCTCGCTAACATTTTGGTTCTGGCAATACGAACATGATCAGCATGAAGGACATTTAGCACTGACTTTTTCAATGACTCAGGTACGACGACACGATTCCCGAACATTAGACAACCTTCTTGTACTTATAAGACCTACAGACATCAGAATTGCTCGGACAATGACTTGGCCAACCTTGGACCACTTGATCTTATGATTATGACGTAATTTAACATTCAGAAATCGTATTCGTATTCCGAGCACACCAGGTTTTTTTTATGTAGGTGTGTCTATTGGTGTTCGTGATGATGATGTATTTACAGATTCTAACAATTCATCCTTCAAGATAAAATTCCAACTCGACCAATCAGGTGATTGATAGATCAAATTAAAACTTGGATGTCTCTTTTAGCACATTTTACCTTGAGGTTCTCTAGTTAGAATGTAGGAGGCTATGTTAAAACCATACTGTCAGAGAACTAAATCATAATTATGGATAATAAAATAATACTAAATACCTTAAATAAAACAAATATTACTAAATTGAAAAATATTATATAATCTATAATGTATAAAATGTTAACATTTCATAGAATTATAATAGTGATGTGCTATCACAGTCTATCATCACATTTTATATGTTACTGATATTTCTACTTAAAGAGCTAAAAAGAATGTTCCAATAGATATTCTTACTAAATACCTTTAACAAAAATAAAAAGCTTGATTTCAATTTACAATTTCTCAGATTTTTAAGGTATTTATAAAATGTGAAACATGGTTAAAAAAGTTTTTTAATACAGAACATTCTTTTCTAATTGATGGTTTTAGTTAATACAAAACTTTGTATAATTAAAATAATAATGACATTAAACAAAATAACACAGAATGACTAACAATTAAAAACAGTATTTTTGATTTTACATGTAAGGCATTTGTCCTAGAAAAAGAAATGATTAAAATTATGTATAAACTTACATTAATTCTATCTTGACAATATCACAATTAAAATCTTAAAATTACATAAATATCTCCAAATCTAATACATCTTTTTAAGATATTGTCTTATAATCTCCTTAACTTAAATCATGATAATGCTAATGCTAAAATACTTTATAAATTCTTTTATAAAAAAAATATATACTATAGTAACAATTATGTCAAAACTGCAGCAACTTTTGGGTCATCTTTTCTTAAATATCATAATATCCGAATAACATGTATCAGGATTCTGAAGTGTATATAACCTCTTATTATTTCTCCATGCAGGTTGCCAAAAATTAGAAAGTACTGCACCTTGCTTGACTGGAAAGTGTTTATTTACTGTTTTAAAGTAAGGAGTTCCCACAGAATCTGTGAAAATATACCAAACAAATAAATATATTATGGTGAATTAGAGTTCCACGTTGGGTGCCAATTTTATGTAATGGTTCATATTACAAAAATGCTTATCATCAACAAAATTTATTTTTATGGTTATAGGCAAATTGGGGGTTTAATATACTTAACATAAATAATAGACTTGGGCGAATATTCTTATAAACAATATCCACTGCATGTGACTCAAAAACTTTATTCAGGTTAATCTTTAACCAGTTAAAGGCTAGAAATCTCTCAAACAGCGTAATTGCAGCCCTCTAAAAGGCACACTTGAAAATCAGGCTTTTATTAATACGGAGTTTTTCTAAATCAGTTTTCGTAATATGGTAACATTATCTTTATTGTAACAACCAATCAGATGCATGGTTGCTAAAAGATGACGTTACCGTATATTTAATTCTGCAACGCAAAGAAGCCATATTAAATCAGAAACACTCAATTTTAGCAAGTGTGATTTTGGTAAAGAACTTTTTCATTGGTAATTCTATATTATAATCTTTCATTTTTAACAGTTGAATGGAGAGGTTTCAAGCAAACATCTTATGAAGAAAAAATACTATACTGTTCTCCCACATGACTTTATTTGGACACAGTTTCATTCATTGTTCAATAGAGCTGTGTCTATATTATTTTTTCTTTACAAGCCATAGACCCACATAGGGTATTTGCACCATTTAAACATTTTATACAACTTACATTCTTATGCTACATATTTTATCCTGCATAATGAGCTACCAGGTGTATACCTATGAAATGAGACTTTCAGCTATTAGACCACAGATGTCGCTAGGAGTATTTTTAAACTGTCCCAAATGTCTTATTTTTTTCGTCTGTCACCTGTCAACAATATTCAATTCATTGTTTGTGATGTTTTCATACAACAACGCATTTTTTTCGCTCTTAAAAATGTCGAATTTCGTGCCTAACAAACTACGATTTGCGGACATCGTTGATTTTCTGTTATCAATTGAAGAAAATCGCTTCTCAAGCTCATCAAATGCTTATAGAAGCTTACGATGGACATGCTTTAAGCAGAGCACAGTGCTTCAGGTGGTTTGAAAAATTCCGAAGTGGTGATTTTAGCGTGGAGAACGAGGAACGTGGCCGGCCACCGAATTGCAAGCATTGTTGAATGAAGATGATGGTCAAACGCAAGAAATGATGGCAGAGCAGTTGGGAGTGACCCAAAAAAACCATTTGCAAACGTTTGAAAGACATGGGCATGATTTTAAAGGTCGGAAGATGGGTGCCGCATGAACTGACTGAAAGGCAGCAAGAGAACCGAAAAACCACTTGTGAAATGCTGCTCTCCCGGTTCAAAAGGAAGTCTTTTTTGCATCGAATCGTTACGGGTGATGAAAAATGGGTGTATTTCTCCAATCCCAAGCGTAAACGATCGTATGGTCCGCCCGGCCACAAGCCAAAATCAACGGCCAAACCAAATCGCTTCGGCCGCAAGGCAATGCTGTGTGTTTTCTGGGATCAGCATGGTATGATTTGGTACGAGCTATTAAAACCAGGTGAAACAGTTGACGGTGCACGCTACCAACGACAATTGGCCGATTTGAACAGCGCTATACACCGAAAACGCCCAGAATATGCCGATCGGCGTCACAAAGTAATTTTTCTTGATGACAATGCACCACCACATCGAACAAGAGCGACCCGGGAATTGGTGGAGACGTACGATTGGGAACCGCTGGTGCATGCGGCTTACTCACCAGACTTGGCGCCTTCCGATTATCATTTGTTTGCATCGATGGGCCACGCACTTTCCGAGCAGCGCTTCAATTCTCACGAAGAAGCCAAAAAATGGCTAGATGATTGGTTTGCGGCCAAAGACGGCCAATTTTTTTGGCGCGGCATTCACAAATTGCCTGAGAGATGGGTAAAATGTGTCGCTAGCGATGGCTATTATTTTGAAGATTAAATTTGTAACCATTTTTTGTTAATAAACGTTTAAAATTGAAAAAAAAAGTCTCATTTCATAGGTATACACCTAAGTACATGTGCATTGCTTGCAATTGTGTGCAAGTAATGAAAACTAATAATAGAATACTTCACTTTTTTGGTTACCTGATACTATAAATAAAATACTGTTACAAACAAAATTCTAAATAGGTAAATTAAATCTCTAAAAATCTTGTTTTTACAAAATTAATTATTTGATCTAGATATAGACGTACTTACCTGATGACATGCCACTATGCTCCGCTTTAAGGGCCTGGAAATTATGTATAATCTGCCAATGGCGGCCTTCTTCTTGCTTGTGTGTAACATTAGCAGCTTTAGATGTGCTCTGTTTTGGTTCTTTCACTTCGTTTGTCTTTCTTGGTGAATATTTATTAGCATGTTTAGCTGTCTCTTTTTCTGGAGTGTAACCGCGATGAGCGAAATCTGGTATCAGTAAACCTGAATATTCTCCTGTACCAGGTATGTATCTTCTTCCATCATCTATAACAAAAACACAAAAAAAGCTGTTATTATGGACTTGATTTTTTTCTCATTGACTGATAGGAGTACAAAACACCTAAACAATAATTTATCAAAAGATGTTATTCTAAAGAAAGAATGCAGAAAAGATGGAACCAAAATTTTTGACGAATAAGAAATAGTAAACTGAAGGCAGACTCTTGTATATTTACATTGTTTGTGTTCAGGAGCAGTCTACAAGTGGTAACACTTGAATCATCAAGTTCCTGAAAGGTTGACAGCATTTTATTTAAAAGACGCTTTTGTAATGTGCTGCCGTTTGAATCTGAGGTAAAGTATAAGTTATTGCGTCGGAATGCAGAAATTCCACATTTAACTCTTTTGAATATTTTTGTAAATTTAGGTTGTAAAATGATTAATGTATAAAATTTCAGAAAATTTGATTTTATAGAAAACAAGGTTTAAAATTTCAAAACGTACCAGTAACCAATCAAAACGAAGATCGACACGCCAACAAACTTACATTGGTTATAGTTGACACTGATTGACAGTACACTGCAAGGTCATTGTGGGTCAGTATTCTGATTAGTTGATGATATACTTTGAATTTTCAAAATAAAGACCTTATTTGTAGCATTTCTGAGTGTAATGAGGCGCTTATGGCGAATATGAACACTGTATGAGAGCTTGCTAAGCTTAAATTGAGAATATCAATGGATTCAATACATGGAACTTCCCCATTAATGTTTATGCAGAGAAAATCAGATTGTTTTTAAAATCCGACAATTTGTGATGAATAGAAGATTTAAAAACAGCATATACAGGGTGATTCTTAACTTCTTTTTTTCCTTTTAAAGGATAGTAGAGGGGCATAAAACGAACCGATTTACATTAAATTGCATAAACAAAAGTCGTATAGTTTCCGAGTTGGAATAACTAGGTACCATATTTGAGAACTTCTGTACATAACTGCATTTTGTAATACACCAATTTAAAAACTAGCCTAGCCTTGACTTGAAATATCCACCACAACTGAAACAGCCTACAGCTACCATAAGTAGAAATCAAATTGCAATACACAGATAACTTTTGTTACCAGTCGGTCAGCTCTAGTACCACTGGCAACACTATTACACCGATAATCTGGGTTCTCTGATGTTAAAATTTAGACACAGGAAGAGGTTTTACACAAATTTATTCTCCAGTTTTATATCTTAATAGTTTGCACAAAAATAATATAAAACAAGACATAACAGTATAAGAATAACAAAAAAACTAAAAATATTACTTACTTAATAATGTGTCCATGGTCAGTGGAAAAAGTGTATGTGTTTTTCTGTATTTTCTATTTATACATATTTTGATCAATTTAGAAAGGAAAATTGTAATCCTTAAGCTATACATTCTTGCTTTAATTAAACCTTTGACATTCCTATTGCAGTCTTAATTACTTGTAATCTTCATTAATTTAACAATAAGGAAAGTTTTGTTTTTAATACCATCGAGGCCTTCTTTTATGCTATTTTTGTATTAATTCACATTTTTAATATTTTTTTTTAGATTCTCAAAATAACGATCGGGATTATCAGCGACCATGATGGGAAATATTTTTCAAAATTGGGTGGTTCATCAGCTCATTCCTGCTTTGGATAAGCTTGGGGGAAAAGTGTAATTGTTATAGACAATGCTGCTTACCATTCGGTGCAACTGGACAAACCTCCAACGTTTTCCTCCAAGAAAAGCCAAATGCAGGAATGATTGACTAACCACAATGTCAAATTTGATTCAAAATTTTCCAAAAAGCAATTATGAGATTTAATAAAACCTTTTCGATCGGACGATAAAAAGACGTACGTAATTGATGAACCGCCGAAAGAGAAAGGATATGAAGTTATTAGAATGCCTCCGTACCATTGTCAGTATAACCCTATTGAAATGTCATGGGAGTATTGTAAGTCTTATTACAACAAGCACATAAACTCTGAAACACCTTCTAAAAATCGTGTCCTGAATTTATGGTTTGAGTCTCTTTCAAAATGTTCTTCAGACATGTGGCAAGATTTCTGTGATCACCACGAAAAGCTTATTTCGGCTGACTGGAAAAAACATATGGGGAATCTTTCGTTTGAAAATATTCCTCCTTTTATTATTTCGCTTGCAGAATCTGACTCTGAATCTTTTTCGGATGATTCAGAGGTAGACTCATCTCACGAACTAACGGAAGTGGAATGAGGGCTTACAACTATTTGGCATCAAGATTTTTGTGTAATATCGCCACAATCATCTTGTGGAAAAAACTTTGTACAACAAATACACGATCATCAACGGTCTTTATTACTTGCAATGGAACCCAGGAAAATGCTGTGCAGGTGTTGGTATCCTTAGAGGAAGTTTCTACAGCAGGACGGAGGTGTGGTATCGCCACAGTTCTCAATCGTTTAACAAAGAAACTGTGCTAGAGACACCCTACTGCGTAACATTCTAATCAGTGGACCACTTGCAAAACCTCCTCTTTGATCGTCAGCGCCCAAACACATTAGCAAACTTAAGTTTCATTAATTATTCAAGAATTAATATTGTGGTTACATTTTTGCAATTTTTTCACAACTTACAATTTACAATTCTTGAAAGTCGCCTATTTAGTAGAATCCGTATTTTTATGATCATGATGCATATATATATGTTACTGTTATTATTGAACAAATGTAAATAATACATTAATAATAATAATAATAATAATAATAGTCATTTAATCTTCCCGACATCGGGCAAAGGCCTCCCCCATATGTTTCCACAGTTCACGATCTTTCGCTTTCTTTGTCCATTCATTTCCTGCTGTTTCATCTGTTTCGTCTCTCCATCTTTTCTTTGGTCGTCCTCTTTTCCGTTTCATCAAGTTTGTTGTCCATTCTGAAGTAATTCTTATCTACCTATCTTCCATTTTTATCACATTCTTCCATTCTTATCACATGATCTGCCCAGTTCCATTTTAAGAATTTCACACACTCGATCACATATTTCACTTTAACACGTTTTTTAGGTCTTTCATTTTCATTCTGTTAGAAGAAACTACAACAGAACATAGCGACAAAAGAAAGAACAGTATTGTAATGGGAGATTTCGACGGTAAAATAGGGCAAGAAAAAACAGGGGAAGAACAAATAAGAGGACCATATGGTTATGGTGAAAGAAATAGCGGAGATTAGTAATAACAAGCACACTTTTTAAAAGAGTAAGAGGGGGGAAGTAGACATGGATGGCCCCTAATGGTGCAAACAAACAAAATAGACTTTATACACACAAACAAAAAACAAATAATCAAAAATGCATAAACAATAAACAACTTTGAATTTGACACAGACCACCGTCTAATAAGAATAAAAATACAAACCAACAAAAACAAAGAAAGAGCCAAAATATTTACAAATAAAATAGGCAATACAGCAACAGACGATAGAATCAAACAGTTTCAACAAGAACTATGTACAACACTTCCAGACATAGAATATATAAAGAACCTAGACATACAAAAAACTTACAATCACATAGAGCAAGGAATAATACAGGCAGTAAGGAAGACGAGCATAACACAAGACGAAGTAAAATCACACCAACAACAAAAGAAACGATTAAGAAGCGTGAGGAACTTAAGAGGATTAGAAGAAACAACACAAAAATAAAAATAGAGTTCTGCAAGTATAATAAAGCAACAAAGTGGGTAATAAGAAATGACAATAGAAAATTCGAAGAAGCAACAATACATCGCATCCTAGAAGAAAGTGGTTCGAAATGATAAGGAAAGATCTACACGCGGGCAAGAGCTGGATACATAGCTTGATAGACCCACACCCAAATAAAAATCAAAAAGAATATAACAGAGAGAAAATACTACAAATTGCTACAAACTATTATAAACTACTATATACATCTAGTGTAAACAACACGAATCAAGATAAAGAGAAAGAAACAAGAAAAGAGTCATCACAAGAGATAAAAGGAATACAAAAAACAGAAATTAGAAGAGCAATAGACAAAATAAAGAATGATAAAACACCAGCGGAAGATAAAATAACAGGAGAGATGTTAAAAGCCGGAAAAGAAGAAATAACAATGCTTATACAGATACTGTTTAACAAGATAATAAAGAACAAACAGGTGACAGAACAATGGGCAAAAACAATAATAATCTTACTACACAAAAAAGGAGACACGGAAAGAATAGAAAATTATAGACCTATCAGCCTCATGACGAATATGTATGTACAAGATATTTGCCCACATAATACACAGCAGAATAAATAAGGTAATACATTATAAGTAAAAATTCTTTAAAATTATTTTTATAGTTGTACTCGTAAGGAATAAAAAGCAAGAAACCTTTAATTCTCACGAGTCCCCACACTCGTAACTACTCAAAAAATATCATTTAAATTTGCAGCATCTGAAAGTAGTCATAACTACACATACATTTTTATATACTTAGGGGAGCTTTCTAGTATAACAGATTATCACCGTCTTAATCCTTAAAGCAAAAAGTTTGAACATTTAATTTCAATATTTTACAGGAAATAGAAATTTTCTTAAAACAATCTTTTAGCGGAATCGATTTACAGATTTACAAAAAAAAGGCAACAGCGTGAGGTCAAACTGTAATAAAATCATAACCTTAAAGTACATTAAGCATCAATAAGATTCTACAAGCCGAGTTAATAGATAAACAGCCCGGTTTACAATACTTAAACTGTCATTCTGCCACAGCCATATACTACCCATAAACATCGTGAACGCTGTATATAGCTTTGTTCTTTTTAACTCTAGTTTTTTATACAAGGTGGAATCTGTCGAATTATATGGTCAACCAACAGCTAAGACTCTAAGATAAGTTGGAATACAGAGTGTCTCATAACATACATTCGATATTCCACCAATATACAGTGCGTCCAAGATAAGAATGCACAGCATGGGGATCTTGGAAACGGTAAGAGATACAGAATCGGTTAAATGGAATGTAAGTTGGCTATTTGTAGGACTTTTTTGTTGGCGTTTGCAAAATCTAGATATCTTGGATAGCTTCAGATATTTTAAAAAAAAGTAGATTTCTTGATTTTCGTTATTATTTTTTCTTTCCTTTATTTGAGGAGATATCGGAAAATTAAAACCACTTTTCCATTGCCACTTTTTGTTTTCTATTAAAATATGCTAACAAAATTCCTGTACAACGTTTTGGTTTCGAGTAACCATCATCAACCTCATTTTTTTAAATAGGCGGAAAAACAATTGAAAATTGTTTTGGCTAGCTCTTGTTGTCACGATTCTAATGATGTAAACATGATAGGGTTATTTTGATTTCTTATGCTATAAATTAATGCATTCTGCAGTACCCTGGCCTGCATGATCACCTGATCTAACACCGTTGGATTTCTTTCCTCTGAGGTTATGTAAAGAATCATGTGCTCTACCAAAATCTTGAAGATGAACAGCAATTATTACAGTTGGTCACAGCAGCGTTCAACACAAAAAAATCAAAACCAAAATAACCCTATCATGTTTACATCATTAGAATTATGACAACAAGAGGTATTCAAAACAATTTTCCGCCTATTTAAAAAAAATGAGGTTGATAATGGTTACTCGAAACACTATGAAGAATTTCAGGATTGTTTCTGATGTGTTACCACATCAAATATGCATTCCCTTAATTCTACTACAGCTTGGAACCTTGTTTCATAAATCATACTTTTTATATGCCCCATACTTAATAATCTAAGGGCATCAGATCTGGAGGTCTTGGTGGCCAGGCTTTTTTGTACTTTTCAGTCTACAACCAAAAATATCTATACCTAACTCTTTCAATATTAAGAATAGCAAAAATGACCACTGTTTATTTTCAATTTGTAACAACAAACTATCATCGGTGAAATATTGATTGTACGTCGTTGGAAACTTTGTATAAATCTATCTCATGGTGTTAGACAAGGACAGATTTTGCATATATTACATTGTAGATTTCTATACCCACACAGTTTGATAAATTGATGGATGCATTGGCAATTTAGATTAACACCAACTATATAAACTTTCTAGGTTATGTTACAGACAAGGTAAGCTATGACATGCTACATAATAATTAATCAAGCTAAACTACTTTATTTGTGCCAGCCAACAGTGAAATGCAAGAAGCAGTAGATGAGGTTGCTTCAGAGTAGAACTTAATGTTAGCAAAAGCCAACTAACAATTAGGCACAAAATAGGTATTTCCAGATTTACTTGTTTCTTCCTTATGTTAAACATACTGACTCAAGTATCACAGATTAAATAAAGGTCATATATTTCACTCCCTATTCCACCAATCTTCCCATTTTTTGTCCCTGCATATTTAGATTTGCAGCTCTGGGAGTTTACCACGCCTACTCTTTCACGCGCGTTTTATGAAAAGTGCATACCAAGCTGTGCTGCTTGCGCAGTACATGTCAAAATAGCAAGCTCTGGGAGTTGCTTTGAGAGAGAGAGCAATAGAATCCACAAATTTGTCGAAGTGAAATATCTGACCTTTATTTAATCTGTGCAAGTACTGTCATTACTTATGCTGCTACACATAACACATCGTTCAATAAGTCCCGAGACTAACCCAGAGATGGTGCTAGTAGTACCAAACTAGCCACGTTTCCCTAGAGTGCGAACCTTCACATGAAACGTGTAAAAATTTCACGTCGATTGGACCACAAACAGCATAGTCCGGTCTCGAGCGCCCGCGAAACGGTCGACCTGGAACCAGTCGGTGCGGTAATGCACTGAAGCAGAATAGTAAGCAGCACTCCGTATACTCCATCTGCAAGTGCCGCCGGGTCATGGTCGGGACCTGGTGCTGGCAGAGTTAATCCATTTTCTCAGCCTCTTCCGAATCGACCTACAGTGGGAGGTAGGTCGCCAACTCCATGAACTCCTCGGCTGATATCCGCGCCTGAGGCTCCGCGGTATCGCCACCTCCAGCTGCTGAATTTCTGCTTCCGTCCGTTACCGCATTGATGCTCCTTTACCTTTCCCATCCCTCTCCCTTCCTAAATCCTCTCACGGCGCGAACCGTGGGGGGTTGTGTTTCTGAAAAAAACCGTTAACCACACCCACCTTCCCTTCAATATTACCCAAATCCAATCAACTCCTTTCCCACCAACCACCTTTCCAATCAAAAATCATCCACCCTACCTCCTCTCCGACAACAACGATAACATCTCCAACGCCGCTACCGCTCCACCGCATCAAACAATTATCCACTATGACGGCTTCCGACAATTCAACAAACAACTCCAATTCTACAACAACACCAACCAGCTAACTTCATCCACCATCTACAAGTACCGCCGCGAGCCAACGAGCCAACAAATAATAATCCAGCGTCCCAAGCCGACTTCACTGCCTTGCCACCAACACCAACACCAACTCCAACTGCACCAGCTCCATTCAAGGGACGAGCAGCGTTACTGGCCAGAATACCACCTTCCGAATGCTTAAGAGAGACTTACAGTCTCTAAAGCAGTCGCGCTATGCGCGACAATATCGATGATCTGCCTACCACAAACAGCAGAGTTATCGAGGTTAGAGTAAAGTCACTTTGTAATTTGTTTGAAAAATGGAACAAAGCGAGTTTCGCGTGTTGATAAAACATTGTTTTTTAATGGGTAAAAACACCGTAGAAGCCCAGCAATGGCTTGAGAAACGTTACCCGGACTCCTCTCCATCCAAATCAACGATTTGTCGTTGGTATGCTGAGTTTAAACGTGGTCGTACGGACACAAACGATGCGGAACGTTCGGGTAGGCCTTTGGAAGCCGTTACACCGGAAAATGTGAGTGAAGTATTCAAAATCGTAATGAAAAATCGCAAAGTAAAGGTCCGTGAGATTGCAGAAATGACACAGATATCATCTGGAAGCGTATTTACAATCCTTCATGAAAAATTGAGCATGAAAAAGGTTTTTTCCAAGTGGGTGCCGCGATTGCTTTCAATGGAACAAAAACAGCAACGAATCGACGATTCAGAGAGCTGTTTATCGCTATTTACTCGCAATAAAAAGGATTTCCTGCGTCGATACGTGACCATGGATGAAACATGGATACATCATTTCACTCCGGAGTCGAATCGGCAATCATCTGAGTGGCGCATGGCTGGCGAAAGCCGCCCAAAGCGTCCAAAAACGCAGCAATCTGCTGGCAAAGTCATGGCGTCTGTTTTTTGGGATACACATGGCGTCATTTTCATTGACTACCTGGAAAAAGATAAATCGATTAACAGTGATTATTATATTGACTTGTTGGTACGTTTGAAGGAGGAGATCGCAGCAAAACGACCGCACATGAAGAAGAAAAAAATCCTTTTTCAGCAAGACAATGCACCATGCCACAAGTCCATGAAAACAATGGCAAAAATCTACGAGTTGGGCTTTGATTTGCTTCCCCACCCCCCGTATTCGCCAGATTTAGCCCCCAGCGACTACTGGCTCTTTGCTGATCTCAAAAAAATGCTCCAGGGAAAAAAATTTGGCTCGAATGAGGTCATTGCCGAAACTGAAGCCTATTTTGAAGCAAAGGATAAATCCTTCTATAAACATGGTATAGAAATGTTGGAAAGGCGTTGGAAAGATTGTATCACTCTAAAAGGAGATTATATTGATGAATAAAAATGATTTTTGAAAAAAAAAATGTTGTTTTCGTTGTTAGTCTCGGGACTTATTGAACGATGTGTTAAATGTATGGTGTGACCTTGTTCTTTCCTCTTGTTACCCTGTCACTGTCAGCTATCCTGTCTTCTTAGGATTAACCTTCACCTTTTTAACTTTATTGGTTGTATCAGTTTTATTTTCTTTTTTCTTCAGTACCAATTGTTAATACTGAAAACCTACTATACATTTGTTTTTTTTTGTTTTAATTCTATGACCATTACTTTACTCTCAACTTCTTTACTCCTTGATTTTCTTCTTCCTTCCTTTCTGCACCTTACTTTTCTTTCTAATTTGTTTCGATTTTTCAAAATTCATTCTCAATTTCTAATTTCATTTAATTGGTGTTACTTATACTTTAGATCATAACATTGTCTATATTTTCTCACTTTATATTCTTCTTTAGTCTTTGGTAAGCGTCATTATCTGACAGTGTTATTGTTTCTCAAATTAAAACCATACACAGGATTATTATTAGAAGATGAAAAAAGAAAAATCTGTTTATTGGGATTTTCGTAAAATTAGGTATATTTTCTGCTTGTTATTGTATAACCTTCCAATTATGATTTATAAGAATAAATAAATATTACAAGCATGCAAACAATCATAATAAAAATTCCACATTTCACTTACCTAGAATTACCACATTGCTATCGATAATGCCAGTAGATTCTTGTGAACCTGGATCTAATGTTTCCTTGCACTCAGTATATACTTCATCTTCATCTGAAGATGTGGCAATTGGCTGAAGGAACGTCACTTTAAACATCAATTACGATATAACTTATATGCAAAATGGGGGTCATAAATATAAAAATATAAAACAAATACTTTGCATTCACAAAGTAGATGAATTAGATTCATTGGTGTACTTAATGCAATACAAATTTTAAATTTCATTTTCAAGTTTCATGATAGTTTATAAAGACTTTGTGAAAAGCACTATTTCTAATTTTAAATTAATATTAAAACTAAAAATTACCCTCCTGTTAATATCGGAGAATTAATAGGTACCTTTTCCTGCAGCTTTTGCTTCTTCTGGGCTGTTTTTTTTTAACTTGTGTACATGAGATCTAGAAGTAGTACTTGGCTGAGGATCATTTTCTTTTACAGGTGTGCTTTGATCACTCAAACTTAACCCTGATTGTTCTTGGCCTTTACTTAGGTCCTTGTTCTTATACTTCTTTTTGCGACCCATTTTAATTGTGACAGTAATTAAAAGATTAACTAAAACACATCAACTAGAATTTGTTCCACTCACAAATTTAACATTCAATTTTAAATTGTAAAACTCATAACGAAAGTTTTCCTGGAAATAATTTAACCTTAGAAACTAACTTTTACATGTTTTGTAAATATCTTTTGAACAACAAATTTGTAAATAATCACTTGCTATTGATAAACAGCAAGAATAGATAAATAATTCCATTTAATACCTACCAGATTTATTTCTTTTCTATGCATGTTTGCACTAATTTGCTCACTAATAAATTCAAATCTTATAAAAACACGAAATTATCACCAACACTACCATCAGCATTAACATTTATCTTTGTAATCAGTCCTGCTCTCATACATGGCAGGCTATTAAAAGGAGCTTAAAGGAAACAGGCTTGGCACTTTTAAAGTTGTAAGGAAGATTGAACTATTTGGAAAAAAAATAATAGTGTTTCCAAAGATAACTTCTAACCAATGACAAAGATTTAATTTAAAAGATAATTTTGAGTATGCTATAGCACTGAATACTTGTGTCTTTTAGCTTCAAAAATCCTTAGCATATCAAATCTACAATTTCTGTAGTCACTTCCAGGTTATAGATTATCACAGACAAGAGAATAATCCAAAATGGATTACATCGTGTTTGTCATTTTCTTTGAATTTGGACCCATTTCTATGTTGCATTGTTTACTACAATATTGTCATTTTCTGCTCGACACTGCTAAACCATACAGGATGTCCCAGAAATCAATATCAATGTGTACAATATCAGATTCTCTCCCTCTCTATATAAGTAAGATTCCTAATGCACTAGACGTCATGTAGTAACAACTGTGAAAGATTTCAACTCAATATCATACACTGTCTTGGATATATTGCACACAAAAAATATTTTGACATTGAACAAAAGTTTAGATTAAAAAAAACTTAAAAATCGCCAGTTGGCTCATATCGTCTTGCACACAAGCTATGCCTGCAATAATTCTTGGTGTAGCCCTCACCATAAGAATCAAATATCTATCCATTACCCGACCCTATACTTTTTACATATTTTGTTTCCTCTTTATGATGATGAAAATTTCAAGTTAATAGGATGTACCTTTCCCGCGCAAATAACTAAAAACCAAAAATAATTAGTGCTTTTTTGAAAACAGGGCGTATTAAACTTTTACGTATTTTTACTTTCTCTTTACGATGGTTAAAGTTTCAAGTCGATAGGACGTATCGTTTCACCACAAATGACGAAAAACCAAAAATACAGTTCAATTTTTAAGTTTAGACCCGTTTTGGATTATCCTGACTGCACAAGTCCACCAGAACTTAAAATCTTCTATTTCCCTTCAGCCCATGCTTTCTATATTATGCCATCCATAAGCGTATACTTGTTAGTTGTGTTGCTGTATGCATCCTTTTCCTATTCATTTATGTTTAGAAAGATAAACGATGCAGGTAAAAGTATTTTAAAACAGCTACCTGCTTGCCAAGTGTTAACCCACCACGGTTCAAAGCCTTTAACATAAAAATAATTTAATTTCTTTAAAATCTACTTTTCTAACTTATGGTTCTGCGTCATACACATTAAAAAAGAAATGATAAACGATCGGAAAAAACTATAACTTTTGTAATAATGCTACATTACTAATAAAACACATTTCAAATAATTTACTTTAGGATTTCTAATTTGAGCTTTCTGGACGACCATGATGCAGTGTGCAGAGCCCCTTACTTCTACTACGGAACAACGGTCATTTCTTAACTAGAACTGTACACCACAGCACTTAATCCTAAACGGGTCTAAATTCAAAAATTGAACTATAGCAAATTCACAAAAATTCTAAAATTTCTTATCTCCAAAGTTCTTCCCAGTTTGGGAAAGCAACACTCAAGTACATACATCTACTGCAAAAGGGTCGTATCTGCACCGTTTCCAGTCTTTTGCGTTTTCGACCTAGAAGATGACCTTGTAGGAAAAAAGTGCATTGGAGCTTTTTTTTCCATTACACGACGACGGCGACGTATCAAAGTGTTACAACTACGTTTTGCTAGGAACTCAAATAACTGCCCCAAGAAGGTCAAAAAGAAGACAAAGTACGTTTTTTTCTTCGAATCAATCCCAAAAACGGGAAACGTCACTGGTACGCACCTAAGCTTGGTACCTTGATGATGCTCTTTAGTTTAAGAAAAATCCCAGCTTGGACCATAATTAACCGAATCACAAATTTTTTAAGTGGACATCTCGGCAAACCATGAAAAAATGCGAAGTTAACCGAATAAAGTCGAATCTTTTCGAGCAGGTAGAGAAACAGTTTCAGAACATATATCTCAAATATTATGTCGATCAGACCATTAGGACGAGTGTGGTTGGGATTTCAAAATTCGCAAATAGCCCGATCAGCTTTTCGAAGAAATTCGGAGCTTCTGTATAACCGGGAATTCGCCTCCACTGGTCGATAATATACGCAAACTTACATCGAACAGCAAAAACCAGACACCCATAGCTGTTATTATTTCCCACCGAGGAGCCAGCTTGGGTTTTACCTGTTACCACCTCTAGCGACCAAACTGCAGCAAATAAAAAATCCGCTTTAACGGAATTAGAAGTACATAATAAAGCACATTTTCCCACACCATTTTGATACCTTTAAAAAACCTCTATTACCACGACCCCTTACACGGACGCCTATGGATCCAGATTTTAAACTCTGTAGGGCAAAACACTCCTTGGAAGCTGTACGTCGCAGTGCCCCTAATCCCAGAATGCTAGGCTTCCCATAAGGTCGTCCCTATCGATTTTGTCCATTTTGTAACTAGATGGTGATGCATTCGTTCTGTGCGGGCAGGGTAGTCAAAGGCCCTAAAGTACCACCTACCCTCCAAGTTTAGTCAAAATCAGCCCACCTGTTCTCGAGTTATGCTGATTTTTCGTTTTCAAAAATTTCTAAATCTCCAACTTTGACCCCCCTTGCTCCTCTCCTATTCGACATTAATGAAAAGCCACCAGACTACAATAGGCCGGCCCTAATCTCGTTCAAATGCGAGAGCGAACATGTTTATGTAGACTATAAATAATTAATTTTACTCAAAAACTGCATCCCAAGAAAAAATTCAAGAGTAATAGATTTTGCCAAATTAAATACAGATTTTGAATTGTTCATTTTCTCGGTGACATTACAAACTTTTTCTAAAGAAATGTATTTACCCTCCTTAAATCTATGGTCCTGGTAAGGTTATTGAATAAAATATTTTTCAAGTAGTTGATTATTTATGGTAACAACTATATAAAAAATTCATTGTTTCCAAGATATTGGAGAAAAGAAATTTTAATCCAATGTAGCTCAGAAATTATTGCTTTAAAAAAATAGTATTGGAGTTATTAGCAATATTGACATTGATTTTCAAGACATCCTGTTTCACAAACAGAAAAGAATCAAGCATACATTATCATAATATTTATTCAAATAAAAAAGTAATACAAAGTATAGATAATAATTCGTCAATACTATAGAATTTTTATCACATGCTTAATACTACATTTCATAATCACATAGTTACACAGCTTTCGGTCACATTTTGTTAATACTGTTTAGTCTTCTACTTAAAATCTACCAATTCTATCGTATTATGGAATAAACAAACTTCAAAATACAAATTCTCAAATTTATAAATTGCTAAGTAAATATGGCAACTTTGAAGTCTTTAATTCTCTTATGGGATCACTATCCCAAATGTCGTCTCCAATGGTAAACTAATGTATTTACTGCTGATAACACGAGTCACTTCAACTCTTGCAAAAATCATTTTAGTACCAGTAATCTGATGGTATTCTTGTAGGTCAATCATGTATGAGAACAACATAACATTCAGCTACAGGTTTCCAGAGATACGATCTGAATTAAAATAAAATTTGACACTGACTATATTTTTGCAACTGTTGTGACAAATGAGTTGTATTATAAACAGTAAAAAAAATGCTTTACCATTGAGTTGGTTTCCTAGTTAGCTTTGTTTACAATAATAATAAAGCTTCAGTTACAGATATCACTTTTTTTTTCTTAAAATATAACTTATTGCAAAAACAAGATATATTGATGTTAGAAAAAGTACTTTAAAAACTTTAATCTACTTCTATTCAGTCTATATTTCCTTTACTATCTTAATTTACACAAAATTTTTATCTTTAGTAAACTTTTTTTCTATTGTTTCATTACTAATATTACTAAATAAGTAGTAGATACAGAAAAACTGGTGACAATATAAAAATCTTTACTTGTTAGCAGAGCATATCATTTCTAATGTCAAATGGCACCCTGCAGGCTTGTTATTAGACAGGGGCGTTAGTTTCCAGATTCTTAATATAAAACGTCAGATAATGACACTTCATGTGTCAAAAACCTAACCTTAAACAAATTAAATCATACTAGAAATCAAGCATACAATTCGACCAATTATTGTCTTATTAATTACAATCATGCCAGGATTTGCTAAGACAGACAAACTGTTTCTTTTTCCTTACAATATCTGCTTTAATTTTGTTCATAAATTAGCCAGGTATTTGATGATGGACAACATTTTATGGTTGAGCTATATCGTCGACTTAATATGAAAACTGCATAAGTTCAGATTTCTTACAAAAATAGAATTTTCGTTGTTTTGGGTAAAATTTCATTTTCTTCAGAGGTACAAGTATCTACTCAAAAATTCACCAATATCGTCAATGGATATCTAAAAAAGGGCTTTAAAAATAACTGTCTTAATCTATAAGTTGCATGCTTAAATTAGTAAGAATAAAGTTTTTTCTTCTGCTGTAAAATTCCAGATTCTGGACTTAGGCAGATTTCATATTACGCTGACGATGCTTTTGTTTATTTTAAGACAAAATCAAATTTCAAATTCAACTATGCTCATAAAATTCATATCTTAAGCACACTTGATGTGTTTCTTAAAAATTAAACCATAGACATCAGAGAAGTGAAGAAGAACTTACAAAAAACTGTCTTTTAATAACTTAATTCTTTCAGATGGTAACATCGATTTCTTATTTCACATACCAAAATTTTGTCTTGTAATGAGTTCTAGAAAACATCATATGCTCATAGTCTGATGTACAGAGTGTTTTCAAATGAAGCAGCACAGGTGAGACCAGTGAATCTAAATGGCAAAATAGGATTATTGAACTAGGCATACTTTGGTCCAAAGTTACTTTGCTTTCAAGACACAAAATCAGGGTTACTAGATTATTGTAGCCAAAAGTTGCACAATTCTTCACCAAACTTATTATATGTAGTGTGTAGATGTAATAACACTTCCTTCCCAGGTTGCCCAATGTATTTTCTTCAAAGCTCTAATATCATCCAAACTATGGCGATTGCAACAGTTATGCTTCTTAAAAAGTGTCAAAAGGTCATATACACATTACCTAATCTCACAGAATGCCAAAGTTTCATTTAAAATTTCTTGTTTTCTTTTATATCTTGGAAACAAATGAAATCTTAGAATGAAGTTTCTCGTGTAGCTTTTACTCTTTGGTACATACTATTATGTGAATTTCATGATGGGTACTGCCACCATAGGTAGAAATGTAGAGTGATGTACACACACATCTTTCTAAACATTTATGTTATGCCACTGAAAAGAAAATCAATTATATGGTTTCTGAGATCCGTAGGTAATTTAGAGACAAAAAGTACTATTGTAGTTTTTTCATAGGATGCACCATTTTTGAGTAAAATAAAGTTTCCCAATTTAATTTCTTGTTTTCATATCTCTAGAACTGCATGCAATATTAATATAAAATTTCTTACATGGTCTTTACACTACAACATTTACTGTTATAAGAGTTCTGGTTGTCAATGCAGGTGTCTGAAAAGTATGGGGCTAAACCCATATAGCATGTTCAGCAGACCAAGAAAGTTCATATAAACCCATGTCCAAAACCGCCTTATTAAATGGTTATAGGAAGTAGTAAAAACCAAAAAAAAAGCTGTAGCAACATATTCAAAATGCATTTGAAAGAATTCATAACATGCCAGGAACACTTGAAAGAGTTCGATAATCATTCACTCGACAGGAAAAAGGTAAAAATTTCAAGTCGTTTCCTTTTTATTATCAGAATGTGAAATCTCTTATAATTTTTTAATAAAACATTTATGGACATGGACATGGACATTTCTTGATCTAGAGCATTTTTTTCTTGGTTTCTTTCTGTTATGTAACCTATAACAAATTTTACGCTACTAGAACTGTAAAAATAGGAGAAAAATGCTACATCGTCATTTAAAAAAAATGCCACCACATGCCTGAAAATCATGAATATCAATTTAAATTGCTATATAAGTCCCAGATATTCTCCAATTTGTTTGCAATTAATGTGTTTTTTCAAAGTAATAAAATATTGAATTTTCATTTAAGGTTCCTTGCTTATATGATTTCAGAAAATTTGATTTTACTCAATAATGGCGCATTTTATAAAAGAAATATGAGGGTCATTTATGTCATTAAATTGTTTGAAAATTTTAAAAACATAATGTTCTGCCACAGTGGTATAGCACTTTATATATATATGCATTTTCAGAAAAGGTGTCGTACTTCCCTAAATCTGTACTCATGATCAGACAGCAGATCCTCATAAGCACTAAGTACTGAGTCAGTTTCGTTATACATTTGATTAAGTAATATTTGTTGACACGTGTTAACTGGTCTACTATACATGTACCACTGAGTGATTGATTCCCTATTAACATTTTGTTTATGCATACCATCGGCCACCAGTACTTATGGGACTCCACCATCTGCTCATGATTAATGTGTCAAGAGATTAAAAACCAAGTAAAAGTCTCATTTTAATAAATCACAAATTAAATTGCAAGACAGGAAAACTTCATTTTACTCGAAAATGTGTATTCTATGATTCAAACACGCAGAAGTTTTGTATCTATAATCTGTCAATTTCAAAAGTGAAATAATTATTTTTCCTTTTAGTGGCATAACATAATTTTTTTTTTCAAATCTGCACTACCCTACATCACCTATGATAGTTACACAATAGTAAATTTCAAAGACTAAGAGTCATTTACATCAATGGTTTAATTGCCATCAAGATTTTAATGTTTACACTTTTCTTAAGATATTAGGAAAACAAATTTTCAATAAAACTTTAACCTTGTATCTTGGAAATAATTTACCAAATTATGTCTATTTCAATCATCCTATTTTGACATCTAGATTCAATCATTTGAAAACACCCTGTAGAATCAAGATATGCAGAAATTGTACTGAAACTGACAGCGCTAATAATTGCACATGCATATATCTCAGAGCGTGAAAAAATATTCGAGTAATTTATTCATTTTCATTTCAGTCAATTAGTAAATAAGAAATGATATTGTTAGATACAATTACCGTTGACAAGGAAAGATTTTTATATTGTCTGCAGTTTTTGCATGCAGTCTTTGAAAACTTATAAATACATACTTTGATGTTTAGACTAATAAGTAAAGAACACAGTTATTTGATTGGTATCATTATATTTAAGAACACGAAAAACAATATTAAAAATCTAATAAAGTATAAATACTTGAGCATATTTTCTTACAATCCAAATGAAATGATAGAAATTCAACACACGCAGTTTAAAAAATGGTGATTACTTTACCACCACTTATTTATTAGAAAGCTGCTTGTTTGTTATTTTGGTTAAAATATATTTCCAGCAATTTAACATGCAAGGTTTTTAAAATAAACATGAGGAAACATAAATCATATTATCATTCTATGTTTTTAAAGCCAGTCTGCAACTTTGACTCTATGACTTTCTGATCACATGTTATAATATTCTTGATTTTTTTTTGTATTGAAACTTTTGCATTTATATTTCTATAATTAGTTAAGTATGTAGAATAAAGGAATAGATAAATAAAGAATATTCTTATTTACATGGGGTAACATATTTTTCTGCCAGTTGGTTTCAAACAAATATACAAGCAAAAAACAGTAAAATAGTTATGTTATTATAATAGTGTCTAAGGTAGTTGAACTTAAAATTGGCACCAAATTTCAAAATGATTTATTTAATGAAATACTTAAGAAAACGACTTCAATATATAAAAATATTACTGTGTAAGGACAGATAAAAGTTTAGACAGAATAACATTGGAAATTCTTTCTTTGTAATTTTTACGCAATTGTTTAAAATAATTGTTGTCGAATTCCCTTAACTTAATATTTTAATTCTTAGTTTTCGTATATTCTTTTGCCTATCAATGACTCCAAAAAACGTTCAATCAGTCATAATTGGGGATATTTGGTAGATTATTTTCTTTTTTATTTGTTTTATTCCCAATTACTTGAAAGTGTCCACGTTTCCTGAGCAAAAGATGCAGTGTTCTTGAGAATAATATTTATCTAATGAATGACTTTAATTTTTGTCTAAGGCGGTGACGAAGGTTAAAGCCATTCATAGAAAAATATTAGCCTTGAGGCTGCTACATGTTTTGGCCAGACGGCGCATCTTGTCATTATGGTGGCAAAACCATGGATATTCCCAAAGAATTGGGAATAAAATACGTAGTAAAAGAAAATAATCTTCCAAACATTCCTTGATCACGACTGATTAAACGTTTTTGGGCTCATTAAATGCAAAAGTGTGTATACTACAATAACTAGACAGTGGAAACTCGGCGTCAACTGAAGTTAGGAATTAAAACAAAGTAAAGAAAATTTGACAGCTATTATGTTAAAGGATTTTGTAAAAATGATAAGCAAGAAGTTTAAGTTAATAATATTTTTATGTTTTGAATTCATTTTCTAAAGTATTTTGTTAAATAAACAATTTTGAAATTTGGTGCCAATTTTAAGTTCAACTACCTTAGTAAAAATATCAATCTGGAATTTGTCGATGTCAAATTGGCAAATATATGTGTGTTAAATACTCGTTGCACTTCAAAAAATAAAAGTTAACCTTCAACATACATATTATATTGGAACTTGTGCTGTTGGTTCATATCTAGATGGAATATTAAAAAGAGCATAATGCACGTGTTCGGCTTTTATTCTTGAAAATATTAGAGAAAAACGGGAATACTTATAAATTTTAGATATTCATTTCTTGCACATTTCAAGTAGTTATCATTTTGAGAATTCTAGGAAAGTGGCAATAAAAAGAATCTCAGCATAGAAGCTAAAGAGAAAAAAGGATCAATTCCTCAAATGTTTTGTTGCATTTCCGTATTAAACTTTTTGCACTATTTAGATACATGACTGTAGAGTTCCAGAAGATTCAACTCAAAATAATATTTTATATTCAAGAAATGGTACAACTGATACAAGATTTTTTACTTTCATGCCTTGTGATCTCTTTTACAATGCATGCCCATCATACAAAATAATTTTCTCTTTGTTATTCTTTACAGGATGTATGCATGTATGTGATGATTTATTTTTTTAGTTGAGGTTAATGATTCTTTGATGCAACTATAAATTAAATGATAATATGAGTAAGACATTCATGGATGACTGATTAATGTTTCCTTTTTTTTGAACTCACAGCACCTACTAACACTTTTTGTTTCATACCAGCATATTTTTAACCAAACAGTACTATGTGATCAAATAAAAAAATCAAGTAGGCTATAGAACCCTTAGGATGGTAAATAAGTAGATTTTTAATGAGCACATAAAGGTGACTATTATTCATGAAGATGAAGTTTTACAACTCTTGCCTAGTCAAATCCTGTCATAAACATCCAAATGAATAAGAGCCATTATGTGTGAGTCAAATATGATGTTATATTTACAAGACAACTTAAAAAAGAGTTGACCTAAATGCACATTGATGCCTACTATTCCCTTTTCACACAAGGTTGATAATAATAAAAGCAAATCGATAAAAGCTGAGTTTACACGAGATTTTTAGTATGATTTAATTCTCCATGTTTAAGGTTAAGTATACATGCAAAGTATCATTCTGTATTAGAAATCTGCAAACTTACGTCATTACCAAATGACAATCAAAGAATTATGTTTTTTAATTTTGCTATCAACCTTGAGTGAATGAATAATCTACTAGTTTTATAATAAACAGACTGTTCCAATCTATAATGAGCAATATCAAATATCTTAAAAATCACTTCCTATTTTTATTTCTAAGGCAGAAAATACAAAAATACAACAAAGTTATACAATGTGTCTCTAGATAGAAAAGACTTACTTCCACAAGCAACTATAACAATCTCCATTTTTTTTTAATAGAAAGATATCCTCTTTGGCAGACTGACAAATTCCAAAAATCCCAATTTTCACAAGAACTACGATCTTCAACTGTTCGAGAATTAAAAAAAAACTAATACAAGTGTGAACAACAGGGTTGCAACAACAGTGAAGCACATCATCAGATATACTCAGAAAGTTGTAAAATCATATGATCTGGAGACCTATTGTTAGCTCTGACAATGTTTGTTTCACCATATTTACAAAACCTAAGGCCATGTATTGGTTTATGATTTTTGCCAATAGAAATTGCCATCTTTAAACAGTTGTGATCAACTATGTTATGACTCTTCTTATATTTCAAATATTACTGCCTTTCATCATTAGAGTTTAAGTTGTTTCAATTCTATTTTTACTTTTTTATTAGATGCTTGTTGCCAAACATAAATTCTTTTGTGCAAATAAAAAGAGAATGAAGACTTCTACCAAGATACAAATAAAATGTAAGTTTGGTTTTGAAATTCGGAGATATTGATTTGTCTTATCTACTGTGGGACACACTGTATATAGAATGTTTCATTTAAAGTTTCTAAATTATTTATTTCCATTTAAATTCAGTATTGGAACTACATTTTTCTAGAAATTAAATCAATCACTTGTACTAAAAATCAAATCAATTTAGTAATTATTGCAGACCACTGTCATGGAACAGCCTGTATATCAAACTGTAAGACACAAGAATTAATCCATTATTAACAATAAGAAACATCTGGATCAGTTAAGAAACAACTTACTCTTTTATTTAAAAATAGAACAAATGCAAATCAATTTGGTCATCTGCAGGGGGTATAACATCTTTATAATCTAAGTCAAAAGACACAACAGTAATAAACCAAACCTTTGTCAATTTTACAATCGATATAATAACAAAAACTAGCAGAATCAACATGCTAAAAAGTCAAAAACACCCACATTTAAAATCTAGATCATCTTCAACATGCACTACATATGAAAAAAACACACTGCTAATTGAACAATAATAAACCTACAAGAAACAAATTAAAATAAACTTGCAAAACATTTTAAGATTTGATTTATAAAACTACAAACAGTAAGGGCACTTGTATGAATTTAATAAGTAACGCTTTCGAAAGTTTCAGTCCATCAAAAGCAGCAAGGGGAAAACTTTTCTACAATCTATCAAGGCATGGCATCTCATATATTATTTCTTGTGAAACAAAAAAATGAACTTTTTGTTTCATAGATGCCGTGAAATGTAAACAAACAACTACAACAAACATTTCAAGTTGCTCAGAATTAATTGGGTTAATTTTTAGTAAGTGTATTGTTAGTTAGGAATACCTTAGCAGCAGAACTTCTTAGATTGTTTTGATATCACAGCATTTTTTTTTTAATCAACTTGTTACTTATTACAAGCAACAAACACATTGTAATTATCATCGTCTTGCTTCCATTCTGAGAACCAGGGGGTAGTTTCATCTGTATTGTCCAGAAAAGGTAATGTTCGACTCATCCTTGCCTGCACAAGTCTTTCCTTTTCTGTAAAATTAAATAAATCAACAAAAGGTCTAAGAAGGAGATTTTTTATTTTGTTGTAGGTGCACACTAGTGGGACAAGATGCATATGTTACAACAAAATGTGTATGTACAATATAATATTAGAAGAATAAAATTAGTTTGTAATAAGAACTAAAATCATTCAATATCAAAATTCTAAAATACAATCTACCACAGCATATAATGTGTATCAATGAAATCATAAAAAACAACATATTTAGGGTGACCATCTTTAATAAAATACAAAAACTTCCTCTTTTTGACAAAATGATATTATTGTTTTATTAGGAGTAAAAGTGTCACTTTTGATGGTGAGTTTATAGGTAGTATAGACGAGCTTACAAGTAAAAATAAAAATTTAGCCAAAGTGGAGTGTTATTATGGTTATGAATTTACCTTTATTGCTGACGAGCACTTTTGCTACTACTGAGCACTGTTACTGACAATAACAAAAAAGTAAATCTTTAATTTTGTTTTGTTTTTCTGACATTTGAAGAAAAGAGAATTTTTAGTACTATTTTATTAGAAATCAAATGACTCAATGAACACAAAAGTAGAGTTTTAGAGTCTCCACCAATTAGAAGAGTATATATAACCTGTATGCAAAGCTGTGTTTAGCACGAGCAGCTATAGATCTGACAGACGATTGCGACCTTGACATGATAATAGTTGTAACGTTTACTTTTTGTTCCCATTATACATGTGTTGTAGTTAATCTGTGCTGTCGGTGTGATCTTGTATTTTTTTGTAGTTTTCTCTTGTTGAGGAGGTTTTGTGGTACTTGTTGTGAGTTTACACTGATAGGTTGATTATCTTTTTAGTAGCTTCTCTATCTTGAAATCAATTAAGATTGATGAGCTTCTCAATTTTTATTTATTTAAGCAAGCAAAACCCAGGGTATAATTCTTCAAACATTTCAATTTATTTTATTGTTACAGTATTTTGAACTGTCGCAGCTGTTGCTGGTATTTCTGTTTAATTTATTTCAATATAGATCTAGTTAACAATTTGATATGGGTTGATTCTTATCACGTTTGAAATTTGCAATTTAAGATTTCTCTTTAATTATAAAGTTTCAACTTTCCTTACACTTTTGTACATGAAATTTGAATAGGTGGTGAAGTGTAGTTGGTAGATGTTAGTATTTATTTTGCTCGTTTTTTCTTAAAGGTAGCCCATGTGGGGTTGATCTTTGTTTTGTGGTTTAGTCAAAATGAATTAAAGTTAGGATTTCTATACCAGCTCATTTGTAAAGCTTATTTGGATTTCTTAAATTTAATCTGTAATTTTAATTATGTCCTTGTTGGGGTGTTGGAATTTATCGATTGTTTCCTTATATTGCTGCTAGTCTTGTTGTAGTATTATCAGAAATTCTAATTCCAAGTCTACTTGATCTTTTAAATATTTAAATTTTCGAAATCCAGAATTTCTGACTGGATCAACTTCAGGTCGTAGAGTCTTAACTTCGCTTCGCGAGGGGAAGACTTTAGTAGAGTAGAAAGCTTCATGTAGGCACTGCCGTTAATTGTGTCTAAGGGTCCTAGAATCGTGACAAGCCTGAATCAAAGGGGGTAAGTGGGGTCGTCTTGTTTTTTTATTAGGTCTCATGGGAGGTATTTTTTTCCTTTAACTTGTTAACACACCTGTGAATTCACTGGTTTTTACTACTTTTACTAATTTTGAAATATATACAGTGCATTTTTTTATCGCTGGCCATAAGGATTTCCATGTTAAAATATCTACCCCATGTTAACTTTTATTAGGATGAAGGTTTAGACTTGAAATTTTTCCACATTGTAATTTGGAACTTCTTCTTTTGAATTACACTGAAAATTATGCCCTTTAAAATAAAACATCTGGGAATGCAAAGCATAACCACAACGAACTCCTGTTTTGTTACTTTTTTTCAAATTTTATGTGTGTTTTATTTCTTGGTGTATGTTAGAATATGATTCTAAAGGAAAAAAGACATTTTTCTGATAATTTTCTAATTTTCAGTGGCCATTTTGACTATGTTCCGAAAGAACTATCAAAAAACAAAGACACTACGTGTCTTTAGTTTTTGATGTAGAATCCAAATCTGAAGCCAAAATTTCAAAATTTGACAAAAAATGCGGACAGACATACAGACAGACAGACTTCGCAAATTCAGTAACGACTCCTTCGAAGTTCGTTGAAAATAGTACTTCAAAAAATTAAAATGTTTAGGAATCTTTGTTAGCATTATTTAGGTTGCTGTAGAAAATTTAATTTAAAATTGCAATTGTAAAGTTTCCGTAGCAACCTAAATAATAAAATTAAATGTTTGTGGATTTTTGTTAGCATTATTTAGGTTGCTGTGGAAAATTTATTTAGATTTGTAATTGTAAATTTTCCATAACAACCTAAATAATGCTAACAAAAATCCATGAACATTTTATTTTTTTGACACACTATTTATTTTAAAGGCATAATTTTGCAGTGTAATTGAAAAAAAAAGTTCCAAATTACATTGTATAGAAATTTCAAGTCTAAACCTTCATCCTAACAAAAGTTAACATGTGGTAGATATTTTAATATGGGAATCCCTATGGCCAGTGATAAAAAAAATGCACTGTATATAAATTATGTAATTTAACCTATTTCCATATTCTTTTACATTTAGTAATATTATCTTATTTTACTTAGATGCATTCCTACTAAATTTCTTTGTATGCTTTTACAGTTTTGATTCACAATTTTTTATTTTATTGCTGGGTTCTAAAAACTTAGGAAGCGTGGGTTAAGAGGGATTTGTTACAGATTCATCCCGTCCCAAATTACAGCACTGTAACTTCAGAGGCAGGATCTTCGTGGTAATTCTTAGTCAATGTTTCATAAGTTTCTGTTTCATTTTTATGATTGTATAATTATGAAATTTTCTGCTTAATGAATTTTTTATTTGCATTCTTGGGTTTTTAAAATTTTATTACATTTCAATTTGTATAGATAAATTGAATGTTTTGAGTGATAAAATTTAACTTATTTATTAAATGGTATTTCTTTTGGAGATTTAGATTAAATATTTTTGACTGTTTTAAAAATATAATATTATTATTTGGATATCATTTAAATTTTTATTATTAAATTTCAAATGTTTCTAATAATTTTGATGATGTGATTAAGTATTTACTAATTGGAATTTATTAACAATTTCTTGTTGATTATTTTTGTGTTTTTAAAAGAAAACACTGGCGCCCTTAATTGATTTTTTCCAATATACAGAGTGATCATTTTAAATCTTCCCACCTTGAATAACTCTTTAATTAGTAAAATTATCAAAAATTGCTAAAACGCGTCGCTTTTGTTTTGGATGGGGACATTTAATAACCTACTCTAGTCAGTTAGGAAACATTCACCCTCCCCCCCAGCCAACCCCTCTCCAAAATTTTAAATGGCACTACCCCATGTGTGATATATCATTTTAAAGCATATGAAATTCTCAATCTTTTACATCAAAGAAAATTAAAATCGCCAAGCCGTTTGTGAATTAAAGCCAAAAATGTATTTAATTCAATCGATACATTTCTGTCTCTAGTTCACAAACAGCTGGGCTGATTTTAATTTTCTTTGATATAAAAGATTGAGAATGTTATACCCTTTAAAATGATATATCACATGGGGTATTGCCATTTAAAATTTTGGGGAGGGGGTGGCTGGGAGGAGGGTGAAAGTTTCCCAACCGACTAGAGTAGGCTATTAAATGTCCCCCTCCAAAACAAAAGCGACGCATTTTGGGATTTTTGATAATTGTACTAATTAAAGAGTTATTCAAAGTGGGAAGTTTTAAAATGATCACCCTGTATGTACTATTGAATTTTTTTGGGGTTTTTATTGTGTGTATAATTTCCTTATTCTCGCCCAAGCCCACCAACTGAGTCTAGCCAGTCTAAGACCAAAAGCATCTTAGTTAAACTAAGTTCATTATATTGTAATGTAAGGTTATGTTACATAGTGCTACATGCATAACAAAGAAAATAGGCGCTTTCATGTTTTAATATACTACCTGGTCATTGATGTATCATTTCGTGATGACAAGGAAAGATGTAGTCAGTAGCGACTTTGCATCAACCCTTATTAGCCATGGACTCAAGTGAAGACACCAGAAATTTGGATTGTTCAATGACTGTGTAAACTTAACTATGGGTTTCAGACAGGGCTTCTCGACAAAAACGGAGAAATTAGCATTATTTTAGAGCCTGGAGATTACAGATCAAAAGCCAAAGTCTCCAAGTGAAAACTGAAGGAGTGGTCACCCTAAACATATTTGTAGTATAAAAAAACTAAAGTCACCTGAGTTGTCCTCATGCCTTTATTAATCAAGCAAGTTATTATTTCTAATATAAATTAACAAACACACAGGATTTAAATTGATTATAAATTTGATAGTTTTAATTATCATTTGCACATACATACGAGGGTAAAGCTAAAATTATTGAGAATAAGAAGGGTGGTTAAATCTTTTTAAAATTCTATTTTAAACATGTTCAAAGTAATTCCCTTCTGCAATAATGCACTTATCCACTCCTCTTTCAGAATGCTTGCAAAATAATCGTGTACGGCAGCATCAATCTCTTCTTCAGACAGGAATTTCTACCTTGCATTTTTTTTAGTCCAAAAAAATAGTCAAATCTTGTACATTGCCAAATCAGGTGAATATGGTGGGTGTTCTATTACTTTTATCTTTTTTTCAGCCAAAAACTGGAGAGTTGTATTTGCCTAATGAAACAACACATTATCGAGATGCAGCATGATTCCCTTAGGTATTTTGGTGAATACTTCTGGTAAACATTTCTCAGTGTACCACTTAGCTGTAACTGTTTTCTGTCCATCTAGCTTAATTGCACCGACCAGACCCATACTCCTAAAGAAAACTACAATGTTTTCTTCAGTAACAGCTGTTGGAGGATGTCCTCCCCCTTTTTGATGTTTAACAGAAGGTCTTTCATGTTCAGATTCCTTAAACCAGCAGTAAATTGTAGCCAAAAAAGAAACTTGATCTTGGAATGCTAAATCTAAACTTTCCTTACACTCATAAGCATTTAATACTTTTTTAAAATCATTATTTGGAAATGCTCTCTGATTAACTCCATTTTTTCAGTACTTCAAACAAATAATAAACTACCAAGAAACTAAACTTTAAAAAATACACTACTAGTGACAGCTCAAATATTAACAAATAAAAAAATTTCAATTTTGTTTTCCCGTTTTCTTATTCTCAATAGATACAGCTTTACCCCCGTATAATTAAAAATGTAGAGTAAATTTGAAATTTAAACAATTCAGTCCAAGACACAAACACAAATGAAAATGAAATTCTTTGTGAATAATAATTGAGATAATCGAATAAATATACCAAAAATAGGAAACACTATACTTTGTATAAATAAAAAGAAATGTAAACAATATAGCAGTTATGTTTTAGTAATTTGGCTCCTTACCAATTTCAGCTTGTGTCATTTTCAAATCTTTCTCGATCCTGTCCAACATTTTCAGCTGCTTTTCTAGTTTACCTTGTACTGCACCATTGCAGATTTGCTCTCTTGCTTTAGCTTCTTGTTTGATGTTAAGAACTTCTTGAAGTTCAACCATCTTTTTCTTTTTATTGGAAGTCTGTACTTCTGGACAAGTAATATGACTGAAATCCATAAAGGCAAACTCTGGGATCATCAAACCTGCATAAGGACCAACTCCAGGTATGTATGCTACTTTAGTTGTGTGACCAGCTACAAAAAGAAAAGATTTAAAATTAACACTAAATATCTAACATTTTCAAATACAATGTTAGGAATGTTTGAAATAACATAGTCCCACATTTAATAAAACACAATACATGCAATAGTCATGCTATAACAAAATATGTGATTCAAGTCAGATCCATATCAAGCTGGATTTGGAATGGCAATTATTACCAGTGCAGAATTAACTTGATCACTTACAAACCAATAATTGATAAATTATAGCCCATAACAAGTTATGCAGAAAAAAGGGTTGAGTGGGACTAATTTAATGAAAGCTAGTTTTTTTGTGTGCATATCAAAAGTTCCCAAAAATCCCATGTATGCTTCAACCCAAAAACTGGAGAAAAGTAAGGGAAAATAGGCATATCTCGACCAGGCTATTAACACAATTAACCAACTTTGTTGCCATAACTTGTTTAAGAAACAATATTTATGAGCCAATTAAAAAGAACTATTTGTCGATAATTATGTAAGAAAAGATACAGTACATGTTAAATTTTTTTGTCCGATATAGGATTAAACAGCTAGATTTAAATTCATATTTATTTTCAATTACGTCACACCGAGGCCCGTATTCTTCGTCAGTTCTTAAACGAAGATGCATACTGTAGTAACAACATCAACTACAGATGTGTCACGCGAATATTGAACAGACAGCTGAGTCAAACGCTGTTGACAAAAGGGTCATTTTCCCAAAAACATCTTATGTACTTATAGTTGGTTGTAGTTCAGCAGGGTTCAGTAGGTCAAAGGTTTTTTTGATAATTCTACTGCCATAGGTATATTATTTGTTTAAATGTTTGAGAACTGCAGAACACTGCTCAGCTACAACCATCACTAAAGTACCTAATGCTTTTTTGCAAAAATTATCCTTATATTAACACCATTTAACTTGGTAGTCCAGTCGATATTCACATGACACGTCTGTAGTTTGTATTTTACTTTATGTTGTTACTACAATATGCATCTTCATTTAAGAACTGATGAAGAATACGGCCCTCAGTGTGACGTGATTAAAAATAAATATGAATTTAAATTCTAGCTGTTTAATCCTATTTCGGACAAAAAGGTTTAACATGTACTATAAGAAGAAAGAATAATACTTTTAATTTTATACAATTCTGTTGTTTTCAAATTTCTTTTTACTAGAAATAAGATGAAAGCACAACCAGTACAAATAAACAGATCATAAAAATACCCTCAACCGTAACTCATCACTAAAGAAAAGAATAGAACAAACAACACATACATACAAACATTGTTAACATACCTTTAGATTTTAAATTGATGCTAATGAAATGATCATCGGGACTAGTGCAATTATCAGGTATTTATATCAAACTTCACCTCAATTACACTGGATTAAAACTTTATGCATTTTTAGTAGAATTATTATTTAAAAATTATCAGATGGTTTCAATCTTGATAAATACATTTGGAAAAATAAACAAACCCTTTTTTATTAAAATTACCTATAATTAGAAGAAATATTCAAACTTTAATGTGAAAGGCTGCTTGCACATTACAATAAACAAGATGGTCTTCAACAGACATTTTTTCAAAGACAACCTAATCAACATATTTACTACATTACAGTAATTGTCAAAAGCAGTCTTTGATTTACTTTCAATTGTATTCTATCCTTTATTTTATATTTATATTTGAAAAAACCAAATTTAGATGTGTTATTTGCGTACCAAGGGCCATAAGTATGGTTTTGTAGTCAAGATGATATTTGTGAACTGAGCCACAGCATCAATCAAAAACGGAAAGCAACAACATTTCTTCTACTATTCACTGCAATTTAATAGAAAATTCTATTTTAAATCAATTCATAACCTTTTACCATATCTCTTATAATATTGCAATTTATCTTTTAAATATAAGATACTATTGGTTGTTACTAAGCAAGCAACATATACAAAATTACTTTCCACTTATGGTCTTCCTATAAAGGCAGTAATGGCCTGCTTACAAGAGCAGTAATAGAAAATAAATTAGTGGTATTGGAACAGGCTTGGTCATTAAGTACAGTCCAACAAAATGTCAAAAATTGTTCTCGACAAGACATTAAATATAATTTTGTTTCAGCACAAAATGGCTGCCGAAAATGATTTTGTTCATTGCGATATGCAAGCAGCTTAAATGCATATTCAAATTTTAACTTACAAGCATATGATGAAAGGAAATATAATAAAACTTAGTTTGACAAACTAAATTTTCTAATATTATATTTCATTTGATTATTAAAAAACACTATTGATTTCCCAAATATAGGCAGATACTGTGATATAGTATGTGCAGGTGTCATCTTTTACCCATAAACTTCAGTAATTCGAAGGAAAAAATCTGAGGGCCCTACGTGCTTCATCTTTTTAATTTCCCTGCCAAATTATATAATAACCTTCGATTCTCATGTTTCATCAGGAGTAGACATGTAATTAAATGGTCCTCCGTCCTGTGAGAATAATATCTTATTAAACTATAAACTATAATAGTAGTGACTATTGTTTTTACATAATAATATATTGAAGAAATAATCAGTATACCTCTCACTAAGGAGCATATAGCAGAAACTAACATGTGTTAGTAATGCTATCAACAGTGGCGGCTGGTGACCTAACTTCAGGTGGTGCCAAAACCACGTGTTCGTCGCTTGATTGGTTTTGGTCTGTAAAATCTGACAATTTTAACCAATCAAACGATGATCACATGGTTTTGGCACACCTGAAGTTAGGTCACCAGCTGCCACTGGCTATCAAGAGTTATTTTGAAAACAAAACTTTTATAGAAGGTATCATTAAAAAAGTGTATGACTGATATTTATAAATAATAAACTGGAAAAAAAACAAAACTGTATTTGAAAAACCTAATCTGGACAAAAATATTTATATGATTTGCACCATTTGTGCAACATCAGGGTCTTTGCACTTATTTACTCTATCTCTCTTATTCATGGAAATGCTGACAAGCAATATCATGTTTGTAATGTCATTTTTATAGGGTTATTGTTTTAAGAAATACTGTTTTAATTTTTCACTTTTAAAGAGTTTTGCTGTGTGTTTTAAGTATGAGCATTTGTTAATACGATTTTCTTGTGTTTATAGTGTAATATGAAGGAAATAAAGCAAAAACAACTGCAAGTATTCACAATGCCAAAGTCTGCCAGAGATCTAATTGATCTAAATCAAATGTGTCAACAATATAGAAAAATCGGCAAAATTCAAAAATGTGAGCAATGTTTTATTTCAATGTTTCTTATGCTTTACTTTTATTTTAATAAATGACTTTCGTATGCAAAATATATAGTATATTGTGTTGTAATCTATGAAATTCATTGGTATCATTAAAACTAACAAAATTTTTGCAATATTCAAATTCGTTGTAACTAAAGATGTATTTTTGAGTTTTAACCTAATGGGTGTCAAAACGTTAACACTATTGAACTTTTATTTTATTTCATAAGAATACGCTCCCACACCCACAATGGTTAACACCCAGTGGGTGCCATAATTAATGAAACGTGAAGGGTGTTTTGAGTGCTTTCCTTGGGTTCTTTAAATTTATCAGTATAATTCTAACATATGCATTTCATCTCCTAACCTCACTCTCATCAGAACAGACATGTTTTACAGTTGTTAACATGATTGCTGTTAATTACCATGGACGCAATTTTTCCAACAATTGTTTCCATGGTTATCTTGATTAATCAGATTAACCCAGATTAATTTTTGTAGCTTTCTAGCTATTGTACAGGGTCCAGAAAAAGTCCTGGCACAGCTTTGTAATTTCTAAGCGGAAAGATATATACAGCGGAACCCCCATAAGTCGAACTTCTGTAACTCGAATTTCTCTTCAACTCGAAATTTATTGCACCCCCTTGCACTTCGTATATTAATTCCACGTAATCTTCTGTAACTCGTATTTTCTATAACTCGAACTAATAATTGCACCCCTTGGATTTTGGGTTATAAAGGTTACACTGTATTTCTAAAAATTTCAGGGACCTTTTAGGACTAAAAATACTACATTTTGAAAGTAGCAAAATTTTCATTATGTACAAGAGCGGGGAGAGGGTGGGGTTATATAGAAATATTTAAATAGCAATCCTTAAATTTACTCTTGTTTGAAAGACATTAAAAAAAGAAATATTTCAGTGAAAATTGGAAGTTGCTACGACAATTTGTTCAAAAGTTATATTCAATTAATTATCCCAACATTTAAAATTTCAAAAAATATAAATTTGAAATAATAATAAATAAAACAAATTTTAGAATTACTAAAAGTAATTAATTTTATTAACTATGTTATCACAATAAATGTTCAAATATCACAATGTTTTATTATTATTTCAAATTTATATTTTTTGAAATTTTAAATGTTGGAATAATTAATTGGATATAACTTTTGAACAAATTGTCATAGTGACTTCCGGTTTTTGCTGAAACATTTCTTTTTTTAATGTCTTTCGAATAAGAGTAAATTTAAGTAGGGTTGCTATTTAAAGATTTCGATATAACCCCACCCTCTCCCCGCTCTTATACAAATTGAAAATTTTACTACTTTCAAAATGTAGTATTTTTAGTCCTAAAAGGTTCCTGAAATTTCTAGAAATATACAGTGTGTCCCAGATCGAGTGGGATTACATGGATAACTTTTTTATTATTATAGTTAGAGATTTGGTTAAATGGACAATGTTGTGCAATTTTATATGCTGATTCAGATTTAGGTTAGAAAAGTTTAAAATTCATAACCAATTAGCAATTATCCAAAAAAAGTGAATATCACTTTTTAGAAAGTAAGAGTGCAAAAAGTTTTAATATGAAAGTTGTTTACTTCAATAAGATACACTTAAAAATGATGCCAAAACAAAATTCAAGATGTCAGATTCCGACATATTAATGACAACTTTCTTTTTTGGGCACCACATTGGATTTTTACATGATTAAATAGAATTTTTTTCTCTTTTCAATGATGTATAAACTACCTATGTTTAAATTTAAAAATACAGACAATATTAAGCATCGTGTTAAGAGGACCAGTATATTTTACCAACATTGGCCCAACATAAAAATATTAGCTGGAATTACTACTCCAGACGGTTGTGTTTGATAGTGTAGACCGGTCTCAAAACGTAAAGAGCATGTACATCATCGCTACTGTGCACGTAAAACTTTTACCAGTGGCAGCACAAAAATTTATTTTTCTGGGGTATATGTTAATAAAAAAGTTATAATTTTAGTGATTTAAAAATGAATACTATAGAGAATAGGGTTATCTAATTCAGAAAATGATGGTAGTGGCAGGAAATTTAATACAAGAGAAACTAAAACTCGCGATATTTCCCGCTTAAAAAGAAATAGACCAAATTATATCAAGATATTGTTTAATTCTATTTTCAATCGTTTATCTAAATTAGTTAACAAAAATAAAAGTAAATTCAATTACTAATTACGTAATTTTGACTATTTTCTCAAATATAAATATTTTCGGTAGGCGAGGTCACGTCCATCAAAATACAAATTTTCTTCTTAAATACATGCAACACCAAAAGGATTTTTTTTATTTCAATGTATCAGGCATTAATTCTTTTTATTGTGTGCCGAGGATAACTTAATTAAGTAATTACGTTTTAATGAAAGTATGTATTCAAATAAATAAGAGTGAGGATATACAGTTATCACATCACTGTATGTGTTTAGACTTTTAGTGTTATAATTATTATTTATTAAGTAATCTTTACCCACTTTAAAATCTAATTAAATATTGCATAGTGCAGAATAACAATGAAAAATTATAACATAGAATATAAAAATATATAAGTATATAATAAATACTGATTGAGCACCCGACGCCTATGCAAACCGGAATGCAAGCATACTCACCTTGTCAACCATAGACTCGTCTGAACGTAAAATTCATTTCTGCGCATGATGACGTACATGCTCTTTACGTTTTGAGAACGGTCTAAAACTGGTCATAATTGTGTGATGCTGGCTTTAGAAGGTTATGTAATTTTGAGATTTAAACTGTAATGATGAAATATTTAAGAGTTATTAAAATTTAAAATGCAAGACATCAGAATACCTAAGAAGATACAAAATGAATCATCAACAATAATTAGAAATAATTCTGCAAAGTAAAGAATAATGGGACATGATGGTGGATATAATAGTTGTGAAATCTGGCAACATTGGATTTATGTTAGAAACAACCTAAAATAGCTAAATTTGATGTTGCAGCGATACTTGACATTGACTGGAAGTAAAATAGAATCTGAAATAATAAAATCCCTAGATATATTCAGAATTGCAACTTTATATACAGTATCCCCAGATTGAGTTTACAAAAGGAAAAATTTTTTATTATTAGTTTTAGCCTAAAACTTTTAGGGTAAAATGACATTCTTGATAAAATTTTCTGTTTGTCTTAAGAAACATTCTCAACATTCTCTTTCGCCCCATCGCATATGGACAGAAATAAAAAAATACTACGTAATAATATTAGTAATAAATAAACATTACATTCTTACACTATTTGTCATATTTTCAATTAATCATTCTCAGTTTTTCAAAACAATCCTAAAAAAATTACCGTTGTTATATCATAAAACATCTGTAACAAATATACACTATTGGACAAAAGTAAAGCAACTTTTATGCAAAATATTCATGCTTTGAAATTTTTTGGTAAAATACTTAATAACTTGTATAACTATTATCAATTCTAAAGTGTCATAGTAGGCTACTGTCATCAGTAATAAAAAAAGATCACAACAATAAAAACCTCTGAGTTTAAATTGTTGTTAGCATAAGTGGCAGTGGCAAAGCGACAAAAGTAAAGCAACATTTTTAATTATTGGTTGAAAAACAATTTTAGTGGTTACTATCTACTAAAATTTCTACAATAAATTTAGTTTGTCTGTAACAATCAAAATTATAATGCCAAAAGGTAAACCAATTTGTCTAGAATTGAAGCAAATGGTCGTTAATGCCTATTTGGAAGGAAAAAGGCCAGTACATATTTCACGACAGTTTATTTTGCCTAAATACAGTGTTTCAAGAATTATTTCCTAGTACAGCAAACGAGAACACTTAGGGAAAATGCCAAAATCAGGAATACCAAGGAAAACTTCAATATGGATGGATAGGCGTATCAAACGAATTTCTCAAAATGATCCGTGAAAATCTGCACCAAGGGTTATAGCTGAAATTCCTAAACTAGAAGTTGGTACAACAGTTTAGAGAAGGCTTATTGAAGCCAAATTATTTAGCAGACGCTTTGCTAAAAAACCACTTATTAGTAGGAAAAATAGACGTGCTAGACTTGAATTCGTAAAATTGGTCAGTTGACAACTGGAAAAAAATATTATTTTCTGATGAAACTCGCTATAAAATATTTAATTCTGATGGAATGAAGTGCGTAGGGCACCCAATTAATACTATATTTAATCCCAAGTACGTTACTCCTACAGTAAAACATGGTAATGGTAGCGTTTTTCTATGGGGATGGTTTTCATGGAATGGCATTGGCCTCTATGCGTCATTAATGAAACTATGGATCGCTTTGTTTACAGGGGTATATTACAAAATGTTATGTTACCTTAAGCAGAGTGGCAGATGCTCTTAAAGTTCGTTTTTCAACAAGATAACAACCCAAAGCATGATTTACAGATAGCAATTCCAAGAAAACAATGTCCATGTTGTGAATGGCCAGCGCAATCGCCCGACTTAAATCTCATTGAAAACTTGTGGGATGAAGTGGAGCGACACATAAAGACTTTCGTATTCACAAATAAACAGGGTCTGCTAGCGAAAATCCAAGAAGTATGGGAAACACTCCCTGTTGAACCATACAAAATTTAATCGTTTCAATGCCTCACCGATGTGAAAAAGTTTTTCAAAACGCCATCAACTATTAACTTCAAATGAACTAATTTTATCGTTTGCTATTGTTATTTTTGTTTGTAGGTTGTGATCTGAATAAAAAATAATGACATACTGCATTTGTTGCTCTACTTTTGTCGCATTTTGTTGTTGCATTTTTACAATGTTGAATATTTTGTACAATGAAGGTTAGAGAAAATTAATTAAACTTGTACAATCAACAGCTCACAAAAAGAAGAAAATATTTCAGTTATACTAACTCAATAATTAAGTTAATTCAATAAATTTAGAAAAGTTTGTGAAAAAAAATGATTTTGTTGCTCTGCTTTTGTCCAATAGTGTATACAGGGTGATCATTTTAAAACTTCCCACTTTGAATAACTCTTTAATTAGTACAATTATCAAAAATCGCTGAAATATGTCGCTTTTGTTTTAGAGGGAGACATTTAATAACCTATTCTAGTCAGTTGGGAAACTTTCACCCTCCCTCCCAGCCATTCCCTCCCCAAGATTTCAAATGGCACCACCCCATGTGTGTTATATCATTTTAAAGGGTATAAGATTCTCAATCTTTTACATCAAAGAAAATTAAAATCAGCCCAGCTGTTCATGAACTAGAGACAGAAATGTATCGATTGAATTAAATACATTTTTGGCTTTAATTCACAAACGGTTTAGCGAATTTCATACGCTTTAAAATGATATATCACACATGGGGTAGTGCCATTTAAAATCTTGGAGGGAGGTGGTTGGGGGGGAGGGTGAATGTTTCCCAACTGACTCGAGTAGGTTATTAAATGTCTCCCTCCAAAACAAAAACGACGCATTTCAGTGATTTTTGATAATTTTACTAATTAAAGTTATTCAAGGTGGGAAGTTTTAAAATGATCACCCTGTATATTCAAATTTTCAAGAAAATCTTAAGAAAATTTATTTTTTAGGTATGTTTGCTTGAGAACGTCCGTAAAACCTCCAATAATAGTAATATAATTTTGATGTTACCAACAATAATGAAGAAAATTTAAAAAACGCATTATTTTCAAATAAAAAACGACTAAGTTCCAAATTTCTCAAAAACCATATTGCCATGTTTGAACTCATGACATACGACAATGAAGATGGTTTTTACTTCAAAACTTGCTAAAACAAAAGAATAACTATGTCAAATCTTATATCACTGAAAAGTAATCAAGTAAGCATTCTATTTAAAAAAAAGTGCATTTATATTCCATTACTGAGGTAAAACAAAAGACGATCACAAAAATGATTTTTTGTGTTCTAGAATAAATTCTCTAACCCCCCTTTGTTGTTTTTTCTATCTTTGCTTGTTCCTGACATTCTCTACATGAAAGTAAATTGGATATTTCCACTTTTAATGAATATCTAGAACTTTTTTGAAAAAAACGAAAACATTAGTTAAGTTAATCTCCAAAGTAGATAACTTTTTATGAACTTAATCAATTTTGTATCTTTTACTGTTTCTGAGATTCCAATAGTGATTTTGAATTTGGGACACACAATATTTCAAAAACCTAATATTTACAAGATCTCATACAGTCCAAACGAACTGCCAATTTTGATTTGACATTGAAATTATTACTTGCTTGAGAAAGAACTCGATGAATAATGACTTAAAAGGTGTCTACAAAAAGTGATCTTGGGTTAACTCTGGTCATTCACAAATGAATCAAGTTACATCTAACCCCATTTTTGGTCAGATTTGGTAACAGAATGGTGAATAGTGCAGCTTTAATTATTACTATTATTATTGGTTAGAAAACTCGACAATAAATAGAAATAGTGAATATTCCCTTTAAAGCTAAATCTACAAATTGCATCAAGAAACACTATGTTACTCAGATTGTTGAATCCACTCCAAACCAAGGGTTATCTCAAGATCATTTTCTGTCAAAACCTAAAAGTAAATCAAAATAGCAGATAAGTATAAATGATCATGATTACTTTTGTTATATTGTTAAATTGAAAATAAACTGTCATTTTTCAATTTATGTTCATATTACCATTACTTCTAATACTAAATTAAGTAAGGTTACTAATTTTTTCAATACACCAATTCTGTAGTTTTTTATAAAAAAGTTTCTAATAAAACAAAAAAAATTATATCTTACTTGTTGGCTTTTCATCGTTGTCTTTGGATTGTAGAGATTTATATTTTTCCTGAAAATATTTACACCACTGCCTTTTAGTAAGTGCAGTAGGCACAGCAAAGTTACTTTTTGCTGCTTGATTAGAGTTTTCTATTTCCTTTTTGATAGTTCCATTATTATTCTCAGTAGATGTAGATGTAATACTGCTAACAGCCTGATTAGATCTTTGTTGATTACTCTTTGGTTCTTCTCTTTTATTTCTATTTTCTTTATTTGTTTTATTGCCAACAGAAAGTGGTAAGTTAATATTTTCTTGTTGATTCTTGTTTATGGCAGTGAATTGCTGTTCAGAATCTCTAGATTCTTTGTTGCTATTATTTTTATCAGCAGTTGCATCATTTATTGTTTGGTTATGCTTTTTCTGATATTTTGCTTTTTGTTCTTTATTATCATTTAAAAGTATATCACTGTTTGTTTTTTGGGAAGTTTTTTCTGGATCATTTTCATTATTAATAACTTTGTCATATGAAGATAATTTATAACTGCTTGCTTGATCATGTTCTTGTTGATGATTCTTTAATTCTGTTATTTTCCTTACATCATCATTTTCAGTACTGTTTGTTAGCGGATTTACAGAACCTTCTTTTTCTTTCTTGGTGTTTTTATGAACTGGTGCCCATGGATTTAATATTACTTTTCTCAATGAATCATTTATTTTGGTTCTAGCAAGTGATGATGGTATTTTTATGTCAGGATACATTTTATTTATAGTACTGCCAACTGTATCAATAATGTTATGTTTTTGTAAACAGTGACTGCAAGTTCTTTCCTTTGGTTCTCTTAATGGCCGTTTAGATGAACGTGCAGGTCTTGAGCTTAACACTTCAGTAGCACAGCTTGAGGATTTATCTGGTAATTTAAGAAGCTGAGAATTAACCTCACGCATAAATCTAGAAATCCGACTTTTCACTTTTACGAAGGTACATTGATCAATAATAGCAGTTTTTTTAATAGAACGAATACGATTTTTAAGTGAATATCTTTCTTTTGGTTGAAAAGATTTTGCATTTGAAGTTAATTTTATGCTATTAATATCTCCTAAGGATCTTGATCTTTTCCTTTTACTTCCAAGTGGTTTAAGTTCTACATTAAGTTTGTCAGTTTCCTTTTGATTTTCTACTGCAAGAGATATGGCATTTGACTGATCATTTAAAACAGTTTTTAAAAGATTCTCCTTATCTTCTTTAGCAGAAGATTGTTCACTCAAAAGAGAACGATTGCTTTGAGGATCAATTATAATTCTTATTCGATCATTTCCTGCATGTGCAACAAATTCTAATTTACTTTCACCCTCATCTGTTGATGGTTGGTTTAAATATTGAGTATATTTTGCAATATTAGCTTTATTTGGCTCCGGAGGGCATGCATCATCATCTTCAAAAGAGGAGTCACTTGAAAATCGATTTTCTATAACTGTTACAATGGAGTCATCTGTTGAATCATCGCTTGGGTATTCTACATCTGTATAAAAAATTAATCAAATATTAATTATACTCATTAGAAAAAGAAAAGTAATAAAAATATTAGCCAATCAGCAGTGGATTTCTAAACACATGTTTTAAATTGATCATTGTTATCTACTGTTGTACTAACAAATGAAAGTTATTTTTTATTTTTATTATTATTCAAAAACATTAATTAAAGTAGACAATTTTTTGGTTTTACACACACTGATACATTCTTAGAGATACTCTGGATTGTTCTTTTTTATAACTTGATTTACTTTAATCTCATAGAAATGACTTTGGTTTTCACATCAATCGGTGAAATGTAATTTCTTATCCACAGTTGACCTGGCTAACTTCTTATAAATACCATTTTATAAAAAAGCTACACTTGACTTTAAATTTATAAGAAGCACAAAGGGTCATGATTTTTCACCGTGTTAAGGTTAGCAAACTAAAATTGACACTAAATTTTAAAATTGTTGATTTAACAAAATAGTTTAAGAAATGAATTCAGAACATAAGAATATTATTATATAAGAACAAACACATATTCTAATCAACCAGCACTATTGTGCTATTATGCTGTCAAATTTCCTTAACTTTGTTTTAATTCTTAACTTTAGTTGTTGTCTACTGTCTACTTATTGTAGTATACAGTGTGTCCAAGATAAGGATGCACAGCATGAGGATCTTGGAAACGGTAAGAGATACAGCATCGGTTAAATGGGATGAAAGTTGGCTATTTATAGGACCTTTTTGTTGGCGTTTGCAAAATCTAGACATCTTGGATAGTTTCAGAGATATTTAAAAAAAAGTAGGTTTCTTAATTTTCGTTATTATTTTTTCTTTTATTTATTTGAAGAGGTATCGGAAAACTAAAACCACTTTTCCATTGCCACTTTTTGTTCTCTATTAAAATACGCTAACAAAATTCCTGTACAACGTTTCAGTTTCAAATAACCATCATCAACCTCATTTTGTTTAAATAGGCGGAAAAACAATTAAAAATTGTTTTGGATAGCTCTTGTCAAGATTCTAATGATGTAAACATGATAGGGTTATTTTGATTTCTTATGCTACAGATTAATGCATTCTGCAGTACCCTGGCCTGCACGATCACCTGATCTAACAGCGTTTTAGATTTCTTTCCTCTGAGGTTATGTAAAGAATCATGTGCTCTACCAAAATCTTGAAGATGAACAGCAATTATTACAGTTGGTCACAGCAGCGTTCAACACCAAAAAATCAAAACCAAAATAACCCTATCATGTTTACATCATTAGAATCGTGACAAGAGCTATTCAAAACAATTTTCAATTGTTTTCCGCCTATTTAAAAAAAAGAGGTTGATGACAGTTACTTTAAACCAAAACGTTGTACAGGAATTTTGTTAGCGTATTTTAATAGAGAACAAAAAGTGGCAATGAAAAAGTTATTTTAGTTTTTCGATATCTCTTCAAATAAAGGAAAGAAAAAATAATAATAAAAATCGAGAAATCTACTTTTTTAAAAATATCTCTGAAGCTATCCAAGATATCTAGATTTTGCAAATGCCAACAAAAAGGTCCTATAAATAGCCAACTTCCATCCCATTTAACCGATACTGTATCTCTTACTGTTTCCAAGATCCCCATGCTGTGCATCCTTATCTTGGACACACTGTACATACTTTTGCCTTTAGGCGAGCCTCCAAAAACGTTCAATCAATCATAGTCGAGAAGTGTTTGGAAAATCATTTTCTTTTACAAGGTATTGTAATGCTCACTTTTTGTGCTCGTTACATGTTTTGTAGGTTAACCTTCTGTTTGTGTAACCCGTTAATTTCTTAATAGAAATTTTTCTTGTTGAAGAGGATTTTTTGTAGTTGTTGTGAGGTTACATGGATAGCTTGGTTATCTTTTATTGGCTTCTTTACTTATTGATATCAGTTAGCAGGTTGATGAACTCTTTATATTGTTTATTATAGCAAGCAGGACACAGAGGATAATTGTTTTCAAAAATTTATTTTATTTTCTCATTGTAGACAAATGAACTTGTTCGTTGATATTTCTGATGGTTTATTTTCAATTTAGATTCTTGTATTATGTTTGTGTGAAATTTGAGTAGGTAGCTAGGTGTAACTAGTCAATGCTAATTTTTTATTTCTTTCTATTTTTGTTTGAAGTTTTCTGTATAGGTGAACTTTATTTAATTAGGCGAATTATTTAATTATGGGTGAAAGTGGATCAGATTGGGTATTTTTATCATACTAGCTCATTTGTAAAACCTATTGGTTTCTTTTCATTTAACATTTATAATTACGCAGTTCGTTTAAGTGTTTAAAACTTAAAATTCTATTTTTATTGCTGCCTGGTTTACTTGATTAGATTTTAACAGGAATTCTTCATCTTCATTTCTTCAGTAAGAACTTAAATTTATTTTTTTCGCCAGGATTGTCATTGGTACAATTTTGTGTGATTTTCCGCATCTCTAGGAAGAATTTTGTGATTGGTTAGCGGCTCGCGACCAGAGGTCGATTTTGGTCTTGTCCGGACAATTCTCTTCGTGTCTCAACACCTTTAACTTCATCATGAAGTAGTAAGGTTCCACTTGGTTTTCGCATATTAAAGTACACCTGATCTTCAGCGGGCCAACATGGAAAATCAAACAATACCAGATTTCCATATCGCCATCTTATGAATTGATGTGTTAAATTGCCATTACGTTGTAATATTTTTTTGTAATTATTCTTAATCCTTAAGAATCACATTAACTCATAGTCTCATTTTGTGTTTCATAATTCTATTTTTGATTTGTTTTTTTTTGGTATTTTAATTCATAAAGAAAACTTAGAACATGTTGTATTAAGAGGTTGTGTTCCATGTTAAAGTTTGTTACAGATTTATTTCATCACTGGGACACAGGCCTGTATTATCAGGGAAAAGTTCGTAATAGTCTGTTTTTTTTAACTTCTTGATCTATGATTCTTAAGTTTTGTGTAGTTTTTGCAAATATCAAAAATTTTACAGATTTATAAAAGTTTAGCTTATCATGACTTTTATTTTATAAATTCTCAAATTTATAAATCTTGTTCCAGCTGATAAACTTTACTTACATACAGTAATTTGTTTAATTGAAAAATATTTTCCTTATTAGATTTTTGATATAATATAATTTTAATATCTTTGACTTTTCTAAATTCATTACTATTTCAATAGTTGAGAATATATGCACGTCGTGGTTGATAAGATTTCTAAATCTTTTCTTAAAATTTACTACTTATTCTCAAACTGAGATTGAGGATATTGTAAACTTTTTATGTATTGTTATTTACAAAATGTTTTTTCCATTGATTTGAACTGTAATATTTTTTAATTGTGTTGATAGCAATTTATAATTAGAAATTTCCAGAATTGAACTGTATTTATATTTTGTAGAATTTTTGTGTTTTTTTATAAAAACGCTGAAGCCCTTCTATCTTAATTGGTTTTCTTAATATATGTATTAAATATTTCTAGTGTTTTATTGTATATATAACTTCCTTATCTCATGTTCAAGGCCACCCTCTGAGATTAGTGCCTATGACCAAACAGTGTTTTAGTTTAAATTTAATTTCTTGTAACGCAAAGTTATGTTATGTCCACGGTTTTGCCACCATCTGGACAAAAGATGTAGCAGCCTCGAGGATAATATTTTTCTATGAATAGATTTAACTTTTGTCACTGCATTAGACAAAAATTGAAGTCATTCATAGATAAATATTATCCTTAAGGATAATGACCAATTGAATGCTTTGGGGTTCATTTATAGGCAAAAGAATATACCATCACAGTAACTTAATAACAGATATTCAATGCCAACTAAAGCTTGGGGGAATTCGACAACAATTACATTAACAACTGTGTAAAAATGATAAGCAAAGATATTTTGACATTGCTTGGTCTGGACTTTCATCTGTTCTTAAATAATAATATTTTTATGTTTTGATGATATTTTCTTAAACAATTTTGAAATTAAATGTCAATATTTAGACACTTCTTCTTTCATTACCTACAATTTAGAAACAAACTACATATTATTCATACCTTCAGTATCCAAATCAACCGTACTATACAAAGGTGAACTGATTTTATGGCTCGAGCTGCTCTCAAGTGCCTGTAGTTTATCTGCTAAATTTTGATCATCTTCATTATAAGTTTCATTAGATATTACATTAATGTTTGAACACAAATCTTCTAGAAGTTCTTTCTGTTCCTCACTAGAAACTTCATCTTTTACGCTTTGAATATTATTTGACTTAATTTCAAGTGAATGTTCTTGACATTTATTTGAACATGTGGATTTGACTACTTGTTTATTCTTCTTTCTTCCCATTTTAATCGAGCTTGATTTTATGTGTTCACTGAAAAATAATACAAATACAATAATTGCAATTATTCTAGTCACAATTCAAGTACATTAAAACTTTAAATAAAATTAAACGAAAAGATACTAAAATTGAATTTATTATAACCTTAAAATATTACTTTAGAGATGTTTTTCAAGCATTTACACTACCTTACTATCTAAACCACTCTATAGATAACAATGCAGTTTTAATAAATCATAACATAAAAGTAAATACCATACAGAATCATTTTTTTCTGTTCATTTGTAAGGAAATTAAAATCATAAAACGTTGGTTCAAATCAAATCATAAAAAAATAAACTGTTAACTGTTTGTAAACATCTCTAGTGTTTAGTTGGCAAGGTTGGCAAGCACTTCAGTAATAAAAATATCTCAAGAACGAGGAAGCCGTGTTGCCAGGTGTGAGATTTGTCTCCACATTGGAGATTTTTAAACTAGGAAATTAATGGGAAGTTTAAGAAAGTGGGGATTTATTGGGGAAAAGTTAAAAATCGTAGCTATTTTTGAATAAATTTTTAAGTTGCTTTTTAATGTAAAAGCATAACAGTTTTTCGAATATTCTTTATTATTGTTGATAATAAACAAAATTCTATTTCTGTTATTGGAAGTTTTGGGGCAAGTACAAAATCTTATAAACAGATTTTTTGAGAAATTGATAAAATAGTTATTTATATAACAAGAGTGTAAGGTGTAGGAAGTTTATGGCATCCGTTGTCGCTCATGCCATAAATCCTACCAGCTAAAAAAAGACACTTTACACTCAGTTGTTGCACAACCGTATTTTAAAGAAAATAAAAAGGAAAAACTTTCGACGATAGATAAAATGAAATTGACTAGAACCGTAAGTGCGTATAAAGAATTCATTATGCCATCGATACGGCTTTATACCATCGATACGTCGAATTTATTGCAAATGTTTATAATTGTCAACTTTTGGCATTGACAACGACTTGTAAAGTGTCGACTTTACAGGCGGTCGGTCGTGCAAAAACAATTTTTTCATTTGTTGCATAATTTTTTTGTCCTTGTAACGTGTGTGGAAAAACTCATCTTATCAGAGTTACCACATTTTGGATATAATTAACAATTTACATACATAACCTACATCATCTGATGTGGTGACACTGCCAACTGACAGTGACATTATTTAGAATATACAGTGTGTCCGAAAAAATATTTCCTATAAAAGTTGTTTAGTGTTTAATTTTACATTACAGGGCAATATCAAATAACTATTTTTTAAAGAAACAAAAGCGCGACGAATAACGCTTCAGTTTTTTTTAATGGGAAGGTATCTTTTTATTGTACTCATTTCATAGAGTATTTTTTTTCTCTTTTCAATGATGTAAAACTTTGATACACTTGCATAAGTAAATTTTGATTAAAACACAAAATATTGTTTGAAAGTTTATTTCAATATTCATTTGTTACGAATTGAAAATTTTGTATAACTACACTCTACAGTTCATAGAAGATGTTCAAAGTGTTCACCATTCACACCTTGGCAATGATAAAGTCGTCTTTTAGTTTCGTTTATTACATTTTGAAGGGTTTCTGGTGTGATAGCTCTAATCTCTGTTCTTATACGGTCTTTTAGAGTTCCAATATCTTCCGGCATATCGACATAAATCTTATTTTTGAGATGGCCCCACAGAAAAAAATCAAGTGGACTTAAATATGGCGAGCGAGCTGGACATTCTTCTGCACCTCTTCTGCCTATCTATCGATAAGGGAAAGTATTGTCAAGAAACTGTCCGACATTAATTCCGAAATGAGGAGGAACCCCGTCTTGTTACAATCATATTCTGTTACGGGGTACATCTGGATCTAGTTCATTGGGAAATAGAACATTTTTTTAAAAATGCTTATTTACTGAGATATATAGGATATTCCATACTTTTCGGACATCCTGTATATACAACGTTCACAATGTTTATGGCTCAGTCGATTTTTAATTTTCTTTAATGTAAAAGATTGAGAATTCTATTCTCCTTAAAATGCGCATGGGATAGTGCCATTTAAGATTTTTGGGAAGGGGGTGGTTGGGGGAGAAGGTAAAAGTTTTTCAACTGATTAAAATAGGTATTTTATAAATGTCCCCCTCTGAAACAAAGTTGACGTGTTTTAGCGATTTTTGATAATTTTTCTAATGAAAGAGTTATTCAAGGTGGAAAGTTTTCAAATGAAAGCCCATAGTACAAGAGCCACTGACAGAAAAAGAAGACCTGAGTTCTAACTTTTTGGCATTGTTACACATCGACGCAGAAAGGTACTTTGGTGAAAATTTCAACGAGCTAGGTGTGGGCATGCTCTCGTAGTGGAAATTATGAAAAAGTCTAGGTTCTCCACGAATCCTAACTATCTGGCGTTTATATATTTTCGTAAAGTGGCGAAATACAAGTACTTTGGTGAAAACGCCAAAATGCTAGACATGGGCGGTTCCATGTAAAACATGAAAAACCGTAAACGGAAAATGTCACTTATCGTAACCAATCCTACACACTTGAAATTTGCGTCATTTTATCAGTCTTTTTATCCTAACTCCTAAAATCCAAACACCGGAAAGACCAGTGTGGTCTTTGTTTCTTTAACATTTTACGCAAAAAAAGTTCACCGTTTTTTTCTAGTTTTTTCCAGATTTTTAAAAAATCGTAAAAATATGCTTAAAATGCATATTAAGTCTTAAAAATTTGGTTGCGTATTATTGAATGTTTGTATAATACGAATTTCAGAACGCTAGAAAAGTACGCCCCTCCCTATAGCCAAGGTTGCCCATTCAGGGCAATACCGATTTAAGGCAATCTGGGGGAGGAAATTTTGCAAATGTAAAGAGACAGTGTCAAAATCGAAATTGTGGTTATGGTCGAAGCAATGTTTGGATAAAGCAGTATCGTTTTTCAAGAGTCTTATAGATGATTTGTGTTGGTTTACTCTATTTTTAATTAACTCTTTTGTCTGAACAATGTATTTTTTATTGCGTTTAAATATATTATACAATAACAAGAAGTTTTAATTTTACTTTAAAATCAAAAACAAAAAATAAATTAAAATGTACCATACAAAATTAAAAACGTTAAACAGGTAATTTTGCGTGTATTAACGTACAATAAAACCAGTGAAAATGCAAGCATGATCATGACGAAATTTTCAAGAAAAATCGAATATCTTAAGAACTACTCGAGATATAAAAATCGAATATCTCGATAACTACTCAGGATATAAAAATTTAAATTTCTTAGTCGTATTCAGCGTTAAAAGCCAAGGCGATATCACATTATAATATCACCAAGTCGAAAAATCGCTATTTTCGATCCCGATTATCTCGAAAAGTATTCAAAATATCGAAATATCGATTATTTATCTGTAATCAGAAGAAAATTCTAAGTTGATTTCATATAAAACATATTTTGTAAAGATACGGGAACATCGCAACAGACAGTCAGGCAGACAGAATGTACGAATTCAGATACGAAATTTTTTAAATTTCGTTGAATACATTATTATTAGTTTTCAAAAAAAAACAAAATTTGTTTATAGGTTATAATAAGTACGTCCTTAAGTAAAATTTAAATATATATTTCTCAAAATTTGTTTGCATATTAATTCTACAACTTTGTTAACAATTAACTGAAGTTACCTTACTCATAAATCGTAAATGACACTTCCTTATGAAATACTACATAGCAATATAAGGATTTCTCACCATCACTTTTTCCTTAAGTATACCTGCATACCCTCGCCAGGTAAAAATCTATTCATAATGTAAAGAATACGTAGGCCCGAGCTTGTTCTGAAAACGTTAAATGTGTTACCTGAATCACTTTTTTGCGATATTAGTTTATGAGTTGACTGTACGTGGCGGCAAGGTTGCTCGAGCACGTGTATCTGTAGGTGCGTTCGTTTATGTTGTTCTTAAAACTCGGAGTGCTCCGTTTGTTTTTTGCGATCGAGTTAACAGAGTGCGCTATTGTAGCGTTCGTTATTTACAGAACAGAGTGAAAGGTACAAACTCTTAATGCACAGACTGAAAAGGTTGTGCGTTAGGAGTTTATGGAAGCAAATTTGCAAACATCCAACACAATTTCTCCCTCACTTTTTTTTAATGTTGTTTAATTTATTTACAATAATTTTGAAAATTCCATACACCCAAAATCATTTGAGTAATAAGATTGTAGACAAATGTGAGAAAAACATGTATAAATTAATGTGCAGACAAATTTTACTTTAATTTGGCAACCTTGCCCAGAAGAAACAGAAAACAAAATACCTATTATAACCCCATTTCTCAATTGTTACACCGTGTTAATTAAACAAATATACCTACTTTAGTTTTGTAACAAAGCAGTCTAATTGGAATTTAAATTAATTAAGATTATTGTTGAAGTTACGTCTACAACTGTATTTGTTTACGTTCTACGACTCCAGATCATGCACTGTTTCGTTTTTTTATTCCGAGAAACTCCGTTTACTCTCTGTACCACGTGATTATTCGCTCCACTCGCAACACTCCAGCTCCTAAACAGAAAACCGCATATTGTATATGCAGGGTGTCTCTAAATTCGGTTGCCAATATGAAATGGTGAATTTGGAAAGAAGAATTAACAGACTCGTATTTTCCAATTTTTCGATTTTGTTCAAATTTCGTATGCTCGTGTATATCGTCTTCCTGTACTCCTACACTCATCAATCTTTTGTTATTAGTTTAGCTAATGCTAGGTTACTTGGATTTTTCTTTCTAACTTTTCACTGTAAACATTTTTTAGATTTCGGTACCATAATTAGGCTATTTATTTTTTTACAAATAAGGTATACTTTATAGGTTTCAAAGAAATGCACCGTTTGCTAGGAAAATGTAAAAGACCGTTAGAGATTCCATGGCATTTTTGAATAAAATAATATACCAGTGGACGCAACGCCTGCGTAAAGCCGACATGGCATTTCCTTTCTAGTTATTTTATAGCAATAAAATTGAATTCTTTTCATTAAATTTACAATTAGGTTAAATGCTTAACGCGATTTTCAAAAATATTTTTAAGGCTACTTTGGCGTTTATTTATTCTTAAATAAAATGATACGTTGTGTGCTATAAGTTTCGATCACGCAGGCCGGTTTGAATTTTGTTTTTACTCAAAGATAAATAAATAGATTTATATGTTTTTCCTTATTCCGATATCTTCATTTGTTTACAAGATATTAGGGGTAGATTGTTTTAAAATGAACACACTGTATAATTTTAAAAATATAGTATAAGCATATTTTATTTTTCCTAATTCCACACGGAGGAAGTCGCGGGCAACAGCTAGTAATATATACCTATATCTTGACGTGGCGGTACAATACCGAATTTGGCACGTTTTTGTCGGTTTTTAATTAATTAATGTCGAATGTCTATTAACAACGGTAAATATGAGTAATGTAAAAGAGAAAAATGACCTAACCAGTGAATTTAGACGGTGAGTTTAAGTTTTTAAAAGTTATTATTATCTCGGAAACTATTAATTTTTTATTGATGCAACTTAATGCCAATTGACTTTATTTTTATGACGCTGTCACTCCTCAAATATTATAAAAAAAGGTGTTGCGATACATCCTGTAGATATTAAAGTAGGTAATTAAGAAATAAGTCTCAGAATTTAGAATGGTAATGATAAAATAGATATAACCTTGTCTTTAATTAATTATGCATTTGTAGATTACTGAAGATGGCTAATTAAAAACCGAAACCGTTGTGTGAAAATAAAATAATACAATAAAGAAGTACTTTAAATATACCTATCCCAATAAATAAATGTAAATGTGTAAATTATTGTTTCGATTCTAAATATTATTTTTACAGAACCCCGTAACTAGAAACTATGACATATGGAAATCAATGTTTTTAAATTAATTATTGAAATCTATCATTAATTGGTGTTCGAGTATCTTAATTTAATAATTAGTAACTTCAAATTGCTGGAAAAATAATATAAGTATCAAATATTAGAATTATAAACTATGACGTCACGTTTTGCCATTTGTTTTATGTTATGATTCATATTTCAAGACTATGATGGTGAGATGATTTGTGCAGAAGAGCACAATGGTAAAAATCTACACTAATGTAATAATAGATGCCACAAAAATGTTACTTGACAGGAATTGACTTTTTTTGTGTTTAACAATTTTTATTGCAACAGTGATGATAATACTTTACCTCATCGTTGCCACACTATAATGAACTAATCGGTAGAAAATCAATTTTAACACATTTAACATTAATCTGTATTTTATTTACAAAGCGTTATTACATTTTATATTACATTTATTATACATTCATATACAAAAAAGAGAAAAATTGTACATTTAAATAGATTGTTACAATCTAAAATATAATATAAAGATATAAATACTTAAATACTTAAATACAACTATATCTATTATTTTATTATATACTACTAAATGTTATTTTATTAACTCTTCCATAGACGAGATCAAATAAAAGATTTTTTTATAATTTAAAGTCTTAAATTATTTTAATTTGTCTATGGTTCACTACAGAATGACTAGAACACACTCGCATCATTTTTCTCATTTACATTTTTTTTACAATTAATATTTTAAGTATAATCTAAAAAGTTAAGATAAACTATAATATTATCACATGAAGACTAGAATTACAATACTATTTAAATGAAAAGCATTTTTTCTTAATTCGACTAGAATTATTATTATTATGATAAACTTAAACTAAATTTGTACTGACACACATCCCATAAAAAGAAATTAACAATAATCAAAAGATCTTAGAAACTAATAAGCAAAATTTAAGCAATTTTTTAAGCTTTAAGCTTATTGCATGTTTTCCCATGCCCGCACTCACAAAAATGTAAAATAAAATTTTTAAAAATTAAAGCTTCTTTGAAGGACAAATCATAAATTATTAATATTTATTGTGCGAGCATCGACTTCTTTTTTAAAGAGTTTTAGGAATTTAATGCTCACTCTATATTTTTATTCTTTTTATATTATTAATATCTTATTTTTTTGTTTTAATTTAAGCCTATCTAATTATGACTATCATATGAAAAGCTAGCTAATCGATAAATTAAATAATTCAACCTAGATGAAATGTTCTGCGCCACAGGTGTTCAAGTTGTAAGGTTTCCTTAACATCACTGTTTCGCTTTAAACAGTTCTAAAACTATTTTTTCTAGCTAGAATCTTAAACTAAAGAATTTTCTTATTAAAGGTAGAAAAGATGGTTCTTTTATTTTTCTATAAGACTAGCTTTTTATGACTAGAAAAATACCAAGTAAGTTATGAGTGAGCGGTGGTTAAACAGTTTAGTAAGACAAGAACACTCATTTCTTTTTTAAATAAATTTTTATAATAGACTAGATAGTTTTTGTATTTGAAATGACTAAAATATAGTATCAAAAATCAACGTTCTTGTTTTAGGTGCTTTTGCTTCATATGTTATTTCTTTTATCCAATTTAACCATAAATAGTTTCTACATACACTATACGTTTCCAAACGCCTAGAATACACTTAAAAATAACTAGAATACGACTTAAAGATGACTAGAATACGACTTAAAAATGACTAGCATTAGTAAATAAATAGTTTGATAGTGTTTTTATTCTTCACTAAGCACATATGTATGCTTTCTCTGATGAACTAATATATCTTTTAAAATGACTTCAAAGTGACTAGAAGAGAGCTACATACTTAAATAAATAATTGAGTAAAGGTGCACTAAAGGAATTGTTTTAACATGCGTAGATATACAATTGTAGTACGTACGCAGGCGATCTACCATAAGTATAATGACCAGACGTGTTCTGACAACACTTTAAAATGACTAGAAAAAACTACAATCACTAAATTTGTAACATTTAGAGTGACATATCATATATGCATTGTTAGTTAAGTATATTTCCTATTTTTGACTAGAAAATGACTAGAAAAGTTAGTGCACTAAGTAATAGCTATAAGACATAATTGTATGATGACTAGCTATTTTAGTTATTGTGACTAGAAACAGTTTTCATAATTTCTACATTGTTTACATTGGAGTAGTATACGTATATTTTCATAGTGACTAGAAAAAAAAATCGGTAACTAAATAATCACTGGCAGTAGTCATTATAGACTGAGATATATCTATACAGTGATGTAAGAAAACCTTCATTCCTCTATTGAGTAAATGATTAATCGTTAAGCTTATAATAATAAAAAGAAAACATGACTAGAACGTGACTAGATACATAAAACAACCTATTAAATTACAAGACACGCTTTGGCTGGACAAATATTATAAAAACATAAAACACACCCCTACTTTCTATAAGATTTTAAACTTGATTTATACAGGGTGTCCCGAAAATTGATGTCAATGTGTATACCATAAAAAGAAAATTACTAGCAACCCCAAAAATTCTTTCTCTAGAAATTACTAGTTTCCGATATACAAGATATTCAGCCCTCCTAAGTTTCTCCCGCCTTTGTAAAGATGTTAACCATAAAAGTTTGTAAAGTAGTAAATAGTCTATAATGAAATTATTCAAAAACATTGAAAATACAAGGTGTGTCATGACATACTGTAAAGATTTTAAAAGGTACTTTCTGAGCATATTTTAAGAAAAAGGCCTTATTAACATTTGTTCAATTTCTTGTCCTTTTCGAGATGCGGAGTAATAAAGTTCTTTAGAAAAACCGTTTTTTCCTTCAAAATCTTCAATATGGTAAAAAAATGCCAGAATAGAATTTGGCGTAGTTCTACAACCTTTGATGCATTTTGTAATATTACCAAGATGTTTTTGATATGTTAATTAAATTGGGAAAATATAGGAGTGGAAAGGGGGATGTCCTCCACCAATCTCGTTCGGAATGCGACGTCTCAAAATTTAATTTGACGGTTGACAAGTTTGAAACGTTCTTTACTAATTCTGTCTAATGAAATTTTAATATATCTAACTGTTTTGAGGTAGGTCAAATTTAAACACGAGATAGCAAAATGCAATACCATAAGAAATACCCCTGGAATATTTGAAAATGTAAAAAATTCAATTAGAAGAAAAGCTGGAGTCTGCATTATGGCTTGTGGTAATCATTTTATCTAATTCTTGTGGTAAAAGTTTGAAGAAATAGCAATTTTTTAAAATAACTTTTAACACCTGCATTTTCGAAATGAGAAATTGGATAGATATTAATAGAAACTCTTTTCTTACGATATGCTCAGAAATCATCTGCTGAAGTTTGTACAATGCCGCATAATACACCCTGTATAAAAGATTGTAACATTAAACGCCAAATTTAGATCTTGCAAAACTGAACTTTACTCGAAAACGACACATCATGAAGAAAAACATTGAACGTAGATTCCAAAAATTTGTCCACTGCGTGCCAAAACTTCTTATGTAAAAGTGTTTAATTTCTCTATAAATCTCTAATCCTCGTATGGCTGAGTCCAGAATGTGTAATATAGTCGATATATTATAGTAGTATATAATTTTAAATATTGTTCGACATTTTTCGAAAAAAATCTTAAAGGCTACCCATTGTGGTATATTGATATCGATTTCTGAACCACCCTGTATATAGTAAAAGTTAAAACGGCTGCAAAATTAATATACAGGGTATCTACTACTAATACCAACAAATTTATTGGATAGATTCCTTAAGACTAAACAAACCTTTTTAAATTGGTCTTTGGTTAATTATGTTTGTAAGCAACACAATCAAAATTAGAAAATGGATACCATTAGAAAATGTGTTGAAAGTAACATTTGCATGTTTAAAAAGTTAGTTTTGGCTATACCTCAGAAGCAGACGTCAAATCGAATTAGCATTTTTTTCTGTACTATATTCTAGTTTTCAGATTTGTGTTTAATGAAACCACAACAATATAATATCAGTCTCAGAGCAATTAAGACTGTTCTCAAGTCTTCCAGAATTGGTAAATTTTTACCAATCTTCTTTTGCCAAAATAATTGAAGTACGCTATAGGTTTAGGTTTAATTCTATAAAAATAAATTTCCTTTGATAATATGTCAATTGATAATACAGGGTGATTCTTTTAGACACTGTTTTGACATGTTATTCAAAAAACGTTTTTTGCTCAAAAATCAATCTAGGTAGATTGTAAATGTTTTTGGTTTTCTTACATCGTATTGTTTTTTAAATGCAGTGTACAACTTTTGTTTGTGCTAGCTGGCCATGAAGCCAATGAAGAATTTGTTTCAATATTAGTTTGATTTTTATTTTCAAATTAAAAGTATCGTAAATCGTATTGAGGGTCAGATAACGTAACCTGAACTGATCGACAAAGCAGGACACACTCTAAGATGGGCATGCCTTATTTTTTTTATGTATACTGTATCTATCTTTTTGTAAAGGCAATTGTAGTTTCTATGGGAATACCTTTTGAAAAAAGTGCTTGTTTAGACATCCAGAATCTATCTAATAATTCTGTTATTTTACGATAAATAATTTTGCATTTTTCACATTGCCTCCAGTAATAATTGTTAAAATCAATAACCTAAGAGATCACATGGAAGAACTATTTATAACTAATCTAATAGGTAAATATTCAAGTTCTATCAAAATCTTAAAATGTGACTGTTTTCCCTGTTTCTATAAATGGACCTATTATCAGTACTGTTATGTTTGAATATTTTTTGAAAAATGTGCGAAGCTATTCGGTTTAATTCAAATTTTGTTTTGCTTACTTTTGCCTCCTTAAACAACTAACAGATATAATATTATAGGTTAGATTGTGTAATATATTGCTGTACTAAAATAATATAAATGAATTTACTAAAAAAGGTTAGAACATTGTTATAAAAATAACTTTCATAGAACTAGAATATCATTTAAAAACTATTTTGATAGCTTTTCATTTTTAATTAATTTTCTCCTTTCATACTAAACTTAGATCTACAAGGCTTTTAACAACAAATATCAACTCTATCCAGTTTTTAAAATTCTCAGCATTTTGTAATTACGAAATTGTTCACTTTTTAGTGTTTTACATAACAAAAAAGAAGAAATTAATTTTTTTAATTTATAAGTATACAGGTTGTCCCAAAATATAGGTCTGGCCGTGTTCTTTTTCCAAAATATAGGTATAATTTCTACAAACCTGGATAATCTGAGAAAGTACCTAGATAAACGCTTTTTGGCAAGTTATCCTTTAAGTTTCATTACTAACAATAGGATGCGGCATTGCAATTAAATGCAATAATTAAAAATATAAAATAATGAGTTAACAAAAATCTACATAAGATGAAATAGTTAATCTTTGGCATTTTTAAAATGTTATCATAATCTAATAAGTTTTTATTTACTTTACCTCCTTTTTGGGACACCCTGTATATTAAAGTAAAATATAAATATTAGATTTTAACAGCAGAATCTATCAAAAGCATATTAAAATAATTTATTATCACTACAGCAGTTGAGATTATTATTAAATTCTTTTTTAGATAAAATTCATTTTTTGGTTTTTAATTTCTCAAATCAATCAAAACACGTTAAAAAGATTTAGGAACATCCTATACACTATAATACTATTCATAATAATGCCCCTTCTACATTTCAACTCGAAGTATATTATAAAAGTGTTCACTGAAGTTACTAACTGCTCACGTTTTTCTTTTTTATTTTAGAATTGATTAATCCATGGCATGCTTGATACATATCTATCAGTTGTAATTAATGAACTTACATGATTATTAGTGAGTGGTGGTAACGGAGGCGGTCTCCATAATCTAGGTGGCATCCTTGGAATAGGTCTTAACGGCATTAGCCGTTGTCAGTCTTGTTGGTGTACTTGCTGATGCTTCCTTAAATAAGCTAACCTTCTAAATTTCTTACCACATTCAACACAAGGAAATTGTTCTCCGGTTTCTCCATCCGTTTCTTCCGATTTAATTTCTTTATTTGGTCTAGGTTTGTGCCATCTTCTGTGCGATGCTAAATTCGCTGGACAATTAAAGACTTTATCGCATTCCGGACATCGATATTCTACATGAACAATTCTGGAACAACGGTGCTGTGCTAAGCCGAATGCATCTTCGTATAATTCTCGACATAATCTGCACACATAATCACCGATGTGATTTTCTATTTTTGCTAATTCTGCTTTCGCCTCCTCGGTGATTTCAACGACATTAAAGGCGGGATCTATATCACCCTTACGTATAACTAATGTCTCTCCTGGATCCAGTTCTCGAATAATTGTACCAGAAACAGGTGAACTTGTATCTTCGTCGAAATTTAATTTTCTTGTTGCTTTTACCTTTTTTGTTTGATTTATTATTGATGGTTGTTTATTCTTCTTTAACGGTAATTCAGGTATAGTTAATGGAGTTGATTCTGCTGGCGATCTTTTATTTCCTGGCGGTGTACATGGAGGTGTAATAGGTGCTTGACTTTTAATACTCAAGTCTAAAGGACAAGCTGTTAATTCCAATGGCTCCGAATATTTTAAATATTGTTGATGAAAATGGACAGCGGCATTACTTGCCAAAAATTGCGTTTCCAAACCGAGTCTAGTATGATGAAGTACGGGATGTTGATGCGATCTAAATGTAGCGAACTGTTCCATCTCATGGTGGAATTGCAAACGAGGCATGCCACCACCGCGGCTTGCACCGACGGACTGACATTCAAATTCAGCTCTTTTCTTGATCAACCCTCAACTTGTAGCTCCGCCTAAATAACCCCGATGAGTGTGCGCAGGGTGTGGTGACCCAGCAGCCCCTTATTGGTGGTACCATAAGCGAGAAGACCTTATTGGTAAGCGAAACAAATCAGAGCAGCGTGCTTAGTTAGCCGTGAAAGTTGCGGCGTCGCGGCGTAACGGATTTTTGGTGCTTTGCACCCGCGTCTTCTACTGCTAACGGCCGCCGGCTGCAATTTTTGTTGTTATGTAACAAATCATTAACGGGATTCCGTTGCAGATGGTCAATCTCTCACCCCCAACGAATAAATATAGAGGGGTGGATGATTATATTTTGAATCAATTTCTACGTTTTGGGACGTACCGGATTTTTTATGTTTATAAGTGGAACAACTGTCGATTAAAAGCTTTTTTTATCATTTATCTGTCTGAACAGAATTTATTGATAGGGTTAGGGTTATTATTGCTGTTTTATTTCCGTTAGTTCATTAATGATTTATTGCAATCTCATTTCCTGATTGAACTGTTACGTTTTTAACGGTTTCTTATTAAATTACAAATATCAATATTTAATTACAATAAATAACTCTTAGAGAATTTTTTTAGATTTTAAATTTAATTAAAAAAGTGACGCATTCTATAACTAACTTTTCCTACAATTGTTTTTTAAGTAAAGTACTTAATAGAAAAATATTTTGTAAACGGGACAACAATGAATTTCCAAATTGTTCTTATTACTAAAAAATTCTTGTTTAATTAGAAGAAGCTTCTAGCAATCAATTGAAGATGTTGATCAATGTAAACGTACAAAACAGATGAAAAAAGATTCGACAACCTGCTGTTTGATAATAGTTATTCATTATGCAAAAACCCGAAATATAGAACACTTGTTATACAGAAAAACAGGTTATTCTTATTACTTTCTTACGACCCTCTTAAAAGTAAATCTTTTGAAAATAAGTTCCCCTTCGTGTTTGAAAGTTAAGTTTAGCACAGGTTCCATTCATGCATTTACGATTCTTATACGTCTTTAAATTTATTGTATAACTCGTTATCAGGACAGCATGTGACTTATTTAAATGATTCATTCCTTTGAAATATTGTAATTAAAACAAGCAAGGTGTTCATTTTTGTCTTTAAACAAATCAAGGCAAAATTGAAATTACGTAGTATTTACTAGCGCTATTACTAAAATTAGGATGCATAGATAAATAATAGTCTAGCTTGCCTTAAAAATTTAGAATAATATGAATTTCTCTTCTAATTACTATATATAAAAAATTGGTCACGTGCCTTCGGCCCTTTACCTTTGGCCGCATCAGCAAAGAGAACAAAGGGACCGACAGCTGCTTCAAACTTGTAAACCGGTGGTGTTTTCCTACACTTGAATTTACTGCTATAGAAAGGGGAATTCCATTATTGTGATTACTGCATTAACAAAATACTAAGCAAAATCGAATTTTGAGGTTACCTTAATTCCCTACACTAGAGTAATATATTTAACCACACTTTATAAAAGAATCTCTTAAATACTATAGTACTCACATCTGTACATTATATGCTTTATGAATAATAAGATTATGTAGTACACGTTTCGATTTAATAATGCACTTTTATGCAAAATCAAATTAACTCCGAATATCTAACCTCACTTTTGCATTAGCTACGCCTTAGTTTTTTAGTTAATATACTACTACGTACCGTTTTAGTTCTTCCTCTTCTTTTTCTCCTTCTCACTTTAGTTGTATTTTAACTGCAAACGAGACATTTATTAACTAATCCTCTAATTTTTTATGTAAATGCAGCGCAACACTTATTCATTAGAGTATAGCGATTAACAAATAAACCGACTCTTACAAAAAGCGGGAAACTAGCGAAACCACAGAGTTCTGTGAGGAAACGTTGATGCTAGATAATATATCTGCGTTTCTATAATAGATGCGTCAAAACAATCGCACACGCACGCCAAATGAGTAAAAGTAACGACATCTGTTGGAACATATTTATATTATCAACTAACTATTAGTAAGTTGAGGGTCATCGGTCAGCGTTTGAAAAGAACAAAGAATTTTTAGAGTTGGTTTGCTTGTTAATCACTTTACGCTGTCCTCACAGACCCATATTCATCACATATCATCTAGAAGTGTTCTTAGCGATTCGATGAATCGATGCTACATCGATTTACTTATGTAATTGAGTCGGTATTTGATGTAGCGATTCGCCATTTCTTAATTTAATAAATACACTTACCACATATAAAAATGTTAATTTTAAGCACTCAATGAAAAAATTCTATGTTAATTAAGGCAAAAATTCAGATTTGCTGCCTTGACTGTATCCTGTCGCGGCAGCTAATCTGCTATTTTTTGGCTAGTTAAACAAGTTATTTCAATATAAGTAAAGACGTGCCAGTTTCTTAACTGTTCTATGTTGGGAATACTTTTGGTCATACTTATACAAGGTGTCCCAAAGCTTTAGGTAGCAGCCTTCCTCAACCTCTTAAGATGCCAAAATTGAAAACACGAATGTTCTAACGTACTTAGGTTTGTCACACGAACCAAAAAAAAAATTAAAACTTGACAACGCTGTTGCAAGTCAACAAATGAAGTAAGTCCTCTACAAGGAGACTTTGAATTCGGAAATACATCAAATAAATATTTCATGACAAGTCTTAAGAGAAAACTAAATATTATGAAATCAAAATAAGGATATCAACTAAATATAAACCAAAAAAGATACAAACTAAGAATCTTCAGAAATACAAGTTATTCGAATACAGGAACCAAATTATCGCAAGAAATCAAAGATTTATCAATTTTAATTACAGTGATAATGGGCCATAAAATTGTCAAAACTTGATAGAATTGCTGGCAACTAAGTTCATCGGATTTATCAGTGCACCCAAGACTTGCATGTTTGTCATAATTATTTTTTTGTAAGAATTCAATTTTTAACAGCATCTTCAAAAAGAGAAGTCTGACAGCTCTGTGCTTTATCAAGGGTAATTGTTGTTTCGATAGATTCATTTGTTGAATTGGTAATGGCTTTGTTTGAATTCGATTCTCTAGTTTCTGTTTATTTAGTGTTAAAGATGTTACCTTCTGACCAGCTGTACAAGAAAACTAAGTTGAGGAGAAATTTTCTTTTTGCAGATTTGAAATAAGCACTCAAGAAGAAGATGTTTACCCGAAGCTTTATTGGCATTTACCAGACACCCTGTATATGTGAAATATTTGGTTTCAGATGGTCGTGTTTCATAACAGTATATACAGGCGCGTTCAGCGGATTCAACGGTTGACTAAAAGCGGTAATTACGCTGATAGTGCTTAGCAGCTGTGCAATTCCAGTCACTTACGCAGCGGAAACCCCCAGTGACTCTGCATTATCAGCAGCTCAACCGTTGAGGTCTGCCGAGTGCCGAGTGTGCAAACTCTAGAACTCGAAGTTATGTGATTTTGAAGTTCAAATGACAATGTTGCTACTTTTAAAAATATAGTACAAGCAAACACAAAGTAGACAAGCAAAGCAAGAAAATGGACGAACAAAGAGCTAAACAACAAGATACACTACGTTGGTAATTATACAAAAAACAAGAGCTGTCGCAGTTTTTTTTCAATTTCCTGTGTCGTTTGTAGGCCCTCCTTACTCCGGCTTTGTGGCCTCCGTCGGGACTCAGACTTTTGTTCTCGCCCTGTCGCACTACACCTTTTTTCTTTCTTTAGCTCTCTTGAAACAGAAACAGAAGTGGCCACCTGAGGCCTGTAGAAGCTACAGCATAGTATTTCTGTCGTAAGAAATTCACGATGTCGAAGACCTACTACAATTGACACTTCCTTTCGTTTATCTGCTTTCCTTTTTTAAAAAACTAGAATTCTGCGTGTCTTGGAATATATACCAGGTGGTTTTAGGGGTAGAAGTTACTTAATAATAAGAGGTAGATTGCAGTAGGATTTAAATCAGTGACTCTCAAACTGTTTGAATGTAAGAAACTCTAATATAATTGCTGGCGTACAGAAAAGGAACGATTAGTAAACTGACTTATCCAATAAATTTTCGTATCTTGTGAGGATGGAAATGAAGTTATCTACTTTTTTCTGATTCCATGGATAACAGTATTCGAAAGAGGAGAATAACAACAGTTTTACAATATATCTTTCCAAAATTTCAACGCATACTTCTACGGGATACCTGCTTTACCCTCCATTAACCTTTCCAAAAGGGCTGAATGAAAACATGGATCGGGCAACACACATCCATCCAGTTGAAGTATAAAGTAGAAAAAGAAAGAAAAATACTTTGGTGTTCTACACAAAGAGAGTACCTTGTATTTTGGTCAAACATAAAATAAAAAGACAAAGAATACTTTAAATTGGTTTACGAAAAGTATTGTGTCTTCAGCTAAAACATAAAACAGAAAGTGAAATCTATATTGCTGAAACGAGTAAAAGCAATGTCTTGTGTGAATGTAGAATATGGAAAATATGAGAAAAAAATGAATCACCAAACAGTCGGATTCTGCTCTCCAATGGACTCAAGTTTAGGCTTCTCCTTCCATTACATTTTGAATACGATCATGCTACAAAATGAGCCACTGGTAGCCCACGGTCGAGCTTTGCAATTTATTAACCTTCTTATTAATAGAGCTACAGATGTGTCACCTCCCATAGCTTCTCCAAAAAGCTAAAAGTACAATTCACCACTGGTGAAGTAATGGCGAGCTTAAAAGTGTAAAATAATAATCTGGTCCTTAAATATGTTCTTTCTCTTCCCTTCGATTGTTTTAGGTTATCAACAGTCGATCGGTGGGTCTGTCTAGTCATCTAGTGAATACCGAATCTAGTAATGATGAAATTGAACTCGTCTTTTTGCAAAGATACAAGATAGCTATCAGAAAGTTATTGAATACCTTAGGAATTCTTGTCCAAGCCAATTTCGTCATTTTCACTTGGATGTAAAACGGTCAAAGGCCGAAATAGAAATTATGTTAGCAGTAACAAGTAAAAAACGATTTTTGTTTTCAATTGAATATCATCACTTCATTAGTAACAAGACCATAATGACCATTATAGTTCATGGTTCTTACAGTTGCCACTGTCAACTGATAATTTGACGTTAGTTGGATTGACGATGTGCTGTTACCAATAAAAGATTTGAATGCTGTGGTATCAAACATTTAATTCAAAATCATCTTAAATAGTGATATACTGTAATTCAACAACAGCGCTCTGGCAGTTCGAGTAACGTCAGGGTGGCGGATTTTAACGTGTGACGAGATCGTATATAAGCACCATGAATAAGTATGTTGTTTCTTGAGAGAAACTACTAATTATCTTCAAGGCCATAACTGGAGAAAATATAAATACACTAGTCACGAACGAGAAAGATCGAATTGAGTGTAAATTTGAAAAATGACAACAATTTTCGTTTTTGATCTCTTATATGTCATTTAGTGAGAGTTTCCTGATGCATAGGGTAATTGAAGAGAAAGTTGCATTTGAAACCATACAGTTCCTTTGAAGACCAAGGCGCATACAAAAGAAAAGCACATTTGTGTTAGTAAAAAATGGCGTTTGCTCAATGTTCAGACTTATTTGTTTTTGTTTCCATGGTAAAGGTTTGTTGTCAAATTTTCAAAAATCATTTTCTTGCTCATTGAATTACCTTACAGTTAAGTTACCAAAGAGTGTTATCTCGATTTGGTTATATCAAGTTTACACAATTATGATTTTCATGTAGAATGTGTTTTAACACATTTGCCAATCGTATCCCAAAGAGACATTTTCCTGACGTTGCAAAGCGCACTCACCAAATATCAATTTGGTAGATTTTTGACTTGGGGACTATCTTGAAGAAAGAATTTTTCTACGTAATCTTATGACTACAGTAGAGCTGGAAGATAGATTTCACAACAGACTGCAGATATTCAACCATTTTTTCTGGAAAGTACTGATCACACAATGTAAGAAAAATAATTGTTGTTTGTGTACACTTGTGTATAAAAGAATTATGACAATTTCAAAATGTAATAATTATTAGAATCAGAACTTTCTATATTTCTAATAAGTAAGCAATAATAGTTTATAGTAACTTTACTCACACAACGTAATTCATTTGTAAATTCCTGTAGGTATTATCTGCATTATCTCTAATCTGAAAAAATCAATCAATTCTTTTCACATATGTGAATATTTTTCCTACAATAACAAACTAAATCTTATTTACATAAATCAAAATGTACAGTTTGTTGTGACAGCTTTTAAAGCTAAATTTTATCTCTTTTATCTGGTGATTATGTACCACTCTTTTTTATTTAGGATTATTAAAAATATTTGAATCCCATCCCCGTATACACAATTTCAGTTTGATCGCAAATATTTACCAATAAAGATCGGAATTTCATCCGTAATGTCTCAATTTGTTCAGCTATTTTTAGTTGGGCTATTTGTTTTATGAGCGTTCGTTCATACCGTATCAATATCCACGTTGAAATTCTCCGTTAATGTATATGTAATTAAAACAAATTGATTTCTGCTTTTGCAATGGATACACATTATTAGAATTCCAAAAATATAAACCGGAAAAAAATTGAAATGTAAATCAGATGCCTAAAATTCATCGAAGCATGTAAACCTCTTCGCGTGTCCATACTTATCTATTACACGGACTCAATCTAATCGTTCACCAAAAACCACCCTTATTAAAAGGGAAACCAGCCGTAACCGTATGGCAGCTGCACCCTGACGTCACCGTGGTGACCAGAGGTGTGAGCAGCTGGCATATCGTGCTCCAGGGGTCCAACAACCCTCCACGATGATAGTGAATATAGAAATGTTCAAAAGTTGCAGGTGGTTTATTGTTTAATGCCTTTGAATTGCATGATGATACGAAGAAAAAAATTGTTATCAATCTAACCTTTTAAATCGATTAAGTCATATGGCACCTTAAAGGTGGATTGATATTCTAAAACTTCAAGGAGAATCAATTTTATTCGCAGTTTTATCAAGAATTGTTTTAAACCGTGTTTTCTTTCCAGTTAAATAACAGTATCACCACGCTACAACGATGGTAAGGGACTGAAGGGGAAAAGGGGGTTTATAAAAGTAGTTTATTAGAGATGCAAGAGTGGTTTAATTTACCCTTCAAAAATTGTTTGGTATAAACGCTCTAATAGCTCTTGACGTAAATTAAAATATAGACCAAAATTAATCTTATCATTAGCCGAGAGAGGAAAGGGAATTTGGCATGATAAAAGAGAGGGATGAAAGCGCAAACATGATTGAAGGAAATTTCAAATAGTAAATATTCATTTTTCCAAAAGTACAACAACAGTATTTAATATCACAAAAGCTTTTGTGATAAATCGGAATGTTTTAAAAGAGGAAAATAGCAACAACGGCAACAGCCCGCCAGAGAGGTATTAAACAATATTTATGATCATTAAATTCAAATATGAAGGGGATTTTAAGTACAGCTAAGTAAATTGCAAGAAAATTACAGAGAAATCTTCCTTTAAGGTTAATTGTTTTTGTCACGATATGTACTGTACTCGAATTTATAAAGGCTTTAGATGTTGGAAAAGCTTTGTACTGCATGTCAATAAATGAATGAATAAATAAATCTTGATTTTTACACAAAAAAATGTTTTGGTGATATTGATATTAAATCATGGGTATTATGTAAGTGTGTATTATATGCGTGTAGTATATGTAAAGATACGCCGCGGTTGAAAGAGCATGCAATCACAGCGTAATTAGGTGTGGGTGAAGAGGGCCATATGGTCATATTGCACAGTGTTCACATTAAAAAGAATCCCCCTCTGTGATGCGATCGGTCGAGCATTGAAGATTCTTTAACAAATCACACATGTCGATACATTTATTATTAAATACAGTATCTGATTTTTAGAAAAAAAAATTTCTAAACAGCAGTTTAGGTTTTTACTTTCTAAAGCACGGTAGAAGAAAAGGTACTTTTGGTTTCTTTTCCATCATAATAATTACAATATTTAATATGACTATTACAGTATAGTAAGACCGTGAATTTAATCTTGATGAAACTGTAATATGTTTTAAGTATTTACTATTCACTTTCCTTCTACAGACTTTCATTTAATACTTGTATATGCATTTTCTTATCTCTTCTTAACATTACATTTTTGTTTTTCCCAATAATTGAAGTTACATTATCTTTGGCTTTCGCCATGCACTTAGTATACATGTGTATACAAGATTGATAAAAACAAAGTTACTATGCCAATATAATATTTTGAAAGTTATGATACTTTCCTGTATTGGGCTGAATCTGTTATACTAAACTCTTCGTATTTGAGAATTGAATTCTTATGTATTTCTTTTCCTTAAATTCACATGGTCTTCTCCTCATTATAACAATTTTAAAATTAGGATTTGGTAGAACAGTATTTACAATATTTAGAGCCTGGGTTCTATAGTAGTCTGGAAATGTATCGACTATATGTGAATTTATTCTCTTTGATTCTTGAAAATATCAAAACATAAATTTATACAGTGTTCATGCATGACAATATAGATCAAATCAAATTTTACGACACAAGGTTTTTTTGGAAACTATAGTGTTAGAGAAGAAAAATTAGAATAATTATTTTTACTCTTTTTGAATTCCAAGATTCTGAGTAATGTTTAAGTTTGAAGTTGAAAACCAACCAAAAAATATTTAAAAGAATTGAAACAGACCGTGAACTTTTAAGTGAAGCTTTATTGAACATTATAAATTAGAAGTTTCTTATTTCGTATTGACCCAAATGCCCGAAAAGATATAATGTCAAACAGTTTAGAACTAGCTTTCATTGGGGACAAGAAAACTCAAAGGTATTCAACAAACCGACTCAATTCGTCAAAAAGTTAAAAGTTTACTGAGCTTTGAGCATGTGTTTCGTTTGTCTATAGGTAAAGTCAGCGCTGAGATTTGATGTTCCTTCAAGTTTTTCTTAATTTTACTTGTTAAGAATATATCTTGCCTGTGTTTCTTGCTAACTTTTTTTCTAGATGATCCTAACATAAGTCGGAAGATTCCTGAATCCACAGTTTCTTTTGTTATTCTCTTATCTTTCCTAATTTTCTATTAACCTCGTTTGTGTTCTTTTTGGTAAATGGCAATAATGAGATAATTCTTTCAAAGATTTTCAAAATTGAACTAAGAAGGGAGAATGTCGGACTTCTACTTTTATTTTTATTAAAGTACTACATCATGACAAGGTTACAACTTTCGATAGATTTATTATTGAAATAGGTGAAGCTGGTTTTGGCACTATTCTTCTTCTGATCAACACTTCCAATTTTAAATACTATTTGTTTCTCAATGTAGACAATTTTACTGCGTCACATTCACTTACATTTATTGAGCTCTTTCTTTTCAATGTAAGTTTAGTTATCATGCACAGGGATGTCTAACACGCATGTTTCAGAAAAATGTGCTTTCACCACTCTATCTCTCCAGCTCTGATGGACAGTAAAGTACAAAAATATGTAGAATAGTAGACCATGTAAAGAAATTCATGTGAATATCGAAATTATTAAATTAAATTATTAAAAGTGAAACTGCCCTTTGGATAGTAAATTTCGATTGCTAGATCTCAGAATAATCGAGTTTACCCAAAAACGTCGTATTCTACTATGAGTATAAAGATGCAAAAGTAATTTATTTTTTGACTAAAGAGGAAAGGTATTCCGGTCGCTGTCAAACTTTCTGCAGTTTTATATGTAGGTAATCAAAACTGCTTGTCACGAAAAATCAACCATTTTCTCAGATGATGTTTTAATCCAAACATTATAATTATTAAGCGTTTGTGAGACTACACTGCAGCCCAATCATATTAAGATTTTACCTGAAAATAATTCCTCTAAAGCGGATATTTTGCATTTGCATAGGATTTGTACCCAATAATAACATACCAAAAATCAACTCTTGTGCATGCTGAGCTACAGATCCATCTTGGAAAATGGCGGACAATCTCTAGTTTTTAGCCATATTTCATTAACCGTTAAAAATGTCAAAAAAAAGTTTCAAGGAAAAATGAAAACCATTTCAAACAACATATTTTTAGTAAGAATAGTGTTGTTTTTGTATCTGCAGAATTATAAACCAAATTTACAACCTTAGAGG